>JANAVB010008198.1:3262562-3498782 GCA_029216955.1 Iris pallida | reverse complement strand
ATTCAAACTCTTATGATCAGTATAGATCTTACCCGATCCCCGTTATAAATAATGCCTCCACAACTTGAGTGAAAACCCACAGCTGCTAACTCAAATCGTGAGTCGGGTAATTCTTCTCATGGTCTCGAAGCTGTCGAGAAGCATATGCTATCACCTTTCCGTGCTGCATCAATACACATCCAAGACCCTTCCCTGATGCGTCATAATATACTGTGAAGCCTCCCGCTCCTACTGGAAGCGTCAAGATCGGGGCTGAGATCAATCTCTTCTTCAATTCTTCAAATGATGCCTGACAGCTAGCTGACCAAATAAAATCTACGTCCTTGTGCGTCAAACGCGTTAAGGGCACAGAGATCCTGGCAAAGTCTGCCACGAACCTTCTGTAGTAACCAGCTAGTCCTAAGAAACTTCGCACTTCTGCGACCGTTCTCGGGACCGGCCAATGCTCTACGGCCTCAATCTTCTTCGGATCCACTGACACACCTGCCCCAGAAATTACATGTCCCAGGAACGAAATGTGGTCTAACCAGAATTCACACTTGTCGAGCTTCGTATAAAGTTAATGCTCCCTCAATGTCTGTAAGAAAGTCCTAAGATGTTTTTCATGCTCCTCTTCACTGCTGGAATAGACAAAAATGTCATCTATGAACACCACCACAAATTTATCCAAATACGGCAGAAAGATGCGGTTCATTAAATCCATGAATACTGCGGGAGCGTTGGTTAGTCCAAAGGGCATTACTAGAAACTCATAATGCCCATATCTAGATCTGAATGCTGTCTTCGGTATGTCTTGCTCCCGGACTCTTACTTGATAGTATTCCGACCGAAGATCGATCTTGGAAAAGACGCTGGCCTTGCTCAACTGGTCAAACAGGTCATCAATCCTTTGTAGTGGGTACTTATTCTTCACTGTTACAGCATTCAGCTTGCGGTAGTCGATGCACATCCTCGTCGACCCATCCTTCTTGGGAACTAGAATCACTGGCGCAGCCCAGGGCGATTTACTGTCTCGGATGAATCCCTTAGACTTCAACTCTTCTTCATGCTGATACAACTTATCCTGTTCTGACGGTGATATTCTGTAAACTCTGTCTGCAATAGGCCTCGTTCCAGGGTTCAACTCAATGCTAAATTCTACCTCTCTGACTGGGGGTATCCCTGGGAGCTCATCAGGGAAGACGTCGAGAAAATTTTCGACCACTCTCGGAATCTGTCCTGGCTCTGACACTGCTGCTGAGATGACGCCTCCGGCCTGATTCTTCAAGGTTCGAGTAAAGATGAACTGTTCCATCCCAAGAACGCTAAATATGACCCTACCTCCTCTACAATCAATTGTCGCATGACTGTCTCTCAACCAGTCCATGCCAAGAACGACATCAAAATTCCCCATAGGGAATTCAATCAATGATGCGGGCAGTAAATGCCCACACACCTCTACCGGACATGAAAAGTGCACTCTGCTAACTTCTACGAGCCCATTGCCGGTGAGTATATCCATCCTCTCCGGCAATGTCTCAAACTCTAATCCAATCCGTGTAGCATATTGTGCAGAGATGAATGAATGGGTAGCACCTGAATCAAATAATGCTACAGCGGGAAATGAGGAGACGAGAATTTTACCTGCCACCACGTCACTAGACGCTAGAGCCTCTCCCAAGGATAATGTGAGAGCCTGGCCCTAGCCCCGCTGAGCTCCTTGTTGCGGCCTTCCTCGACCATGCTATTGCTGCCTCTGAGGGCCTTCGGCTTCCTGTGCCTGGCGGAACATCTGAGCCTGCGTTGGTAGACGCTGGACTAGGGGCCTTACTTCTAATACTGGCCCTCCACTCGGGGTTGCCACCGGAGCTGGCAACGCTGGAAACTGCTGAGCTGGCCCTCCTGGCCTCTGCATCACAGGACAAATGGAGATACGATGGTCTGAACTACCACACCTCAAGCATAAGCCATTCGCTGACCGATACACCTCCCTCGTGTGCCCTGCCTTCCTACAGAATGTACAGCCCTGGGGTGCTCCCTGACGCTGCTGCTGGTTCCTCGGCTGCTGATGCCGAACTGGCGCTGTATTAGTTGACACGGCCGTCCTCCGCGGCGCTCCTGCATCATGAATACGTACACCGGGTACTGGTGCCGATGTTTGCTGTATTGCTCCTCCTCCAACCTGGGAATGAGATCTCTTCTGACCCCCTGTCCTCGATGCCAACCTCTGCTGGGTAAGCTCGTGCCTCCGAGCGGCCGTCAAAACAGCATCAAATGTCTGGTAGTCGTGTCCCTCCACAAGCTATAATAGTTCCAAATGAAGTCCTTGATGGAACCTCATAGCTTTCTCTGGCTCCGTTGCCACCATTGCTGGTGCAAAATGGCACAATCTGCAGAACTCTGCTGCATACCCATCTACGGTCTTGCCTGTTTGTTTGAGACTAATAAACTTCTGCTGGAGCTCATATCGAGCTACTACGCCAAAATACTTGGCCTTGAATCTTTCACTGAAGGTGGTCCAACGAACAGGGCGTCTTATACCAACTTCTTCTGATGCCCACCAGTCGCGGGCAAGATCCTGAAGTACTAATTTAACCTGGTCAACCTTCTCATTATCTGGAACCTTGGCTGCCACAAGAATGGCTTCGATGTCTTGAATCCATGCATCCGCAGTGATGGCATCCTCCGTGCCGTCAAAATACCTCGGGATCAAGCCACGGAACCTTCCTGATGCTCCCGAGTCAACCCCGGCACTCCTCTCAAGAGCTAACTGAATCCGTTGGTTCAGCAACACGTTCTGCTCCTGCTGCTGAGTCTATTGCTGTTGGTGAGTGACAAGAATCCCCCGGATAATCTCCAGGAGTGCTACGGCATCTGGCACTGCCGTCACTGTTGGTGCTGCAGGAGTTTTAATAACCTGTGGCTGCACTGCCTCTGGTTCCATTTCTGCTCGTGCCTGCCCTGGGGAAGGTTCTCTCCCCTGTTGGTGCCCAGTCGAGCCATGCTCTCGCTGCTCTTCCTCATGGGCCTCACCCGCTACTGAGAATGAAGCACCCCTATAGAGAAAGATATAAGATTATCAAGTCTGAACGAGGAAGATTTCGAGGATGCAAGTCAGGTTAGAGATCAAGGCAAGGACAGAGAATTCGAAACAGAATTTCAAGGGGAACAAATTTTGATTGAGACTCCTAATAATTCGCAATACCCCACAAGTCTGAAAAACAGACCTGCATGGGCCACCACTAAAACCTTGTCACACCCCAGTACCGAAATACGGAGACGGACTAGGCCAGCTACTCCATATGAGGTACGTAACGTCATACGGCGATCGTGGCTGTCGAGAGACTAGGGGGTACATGCTACAATCAAGTCTCCTATGGTCCCACAGAGTTCTATGTCTCAATCAATCAAATCACATCAGCAATTAAATGAACATTAAAGATAAAGCAGTAAGGCGACCCCGACGCTTCATCAAAATGATCATGAGAGACTAGCTTTATAATTTAGCTATCTCAGAGAGTCAGGAGTACAAAATTATACACAACTGTAGTCTGTTTATTTACAATTCTGTACTGACACAAAATATCAAGTAATCCGGCTAACAGGTGCCGGTGGCTAAATGCCGCACAAAGTAAAGGCAGGAGTGGTGGAGAAGAAACCCACTCGAGTCCCCGAACCGCCATACTCCTAGTATGCACCATGGATGTCAGGAAGGAAGATCGTGTCCTCCTGCGCTGCTACGAGATATGGCCAAACAAAACCAGCGGGGTCAGCCCCGAATAGCAAGTACCGCCAAAGGGGGAGTTAAGATTAAAAACCCAGATAATAGAATGATTGATAATAGTAATACTTATGCTATTATTATAGGGTAGCGCAACATCCTCGAACCCATATGGCACCCTTACAACCAAACAAGGACAAAAGGTGCCGCATGGAGTCGGGACGTGTCGTACTCTATAACTTTCACATAAGTTAAAAGGTATAAACAATAAAATCTCCTGATCGTGACTTCGGTTGATAGCCTATCGTAGCACAATCACCAACCCAACAATCAAACAAGAACATGGGTTGGATCATGTACCATGATAGACCATGTTCCTCAGTCATTCACAGAAGTAACACTTCACAACCAGAGTAAGTCTCCATTCATAACTTCGGTCCACAGCCTGTCATAGAACGATAACCAACCCAACAATCAAACAAGAACATGGGTTGGATCACGTACCATGACAGTCCGCTTCCCTCAGTTATTCGCGGAAGGTAATAGGATACAAGCAAGTCGTTTTCACGGCCAATCAAGTCTACGAGTTTCTAGTGGGACGAGGTTATCCTCGCATCATGTTATTTAGAAAATCCTCAGATCGTATCTTTCCAGCAAGGCTAGCCAACCCAGGGGTTCGCGTAGACAGGTATCATTGAGCACAGGTCCCTCGTAAGGCCACATTGCCAAGACATATAATATATATCATGAATTAATCGGATACAGTCATCCACTAGTATATTTAGTTGCCTAGTTTAACCCTAGGTGAAATCTTGGACTCACATGCCGTGGCCTGCATTATTATCCTCCTAAAAGGTCGTACTTTAGTACGAGTACCCTAAGTGAGGATCCATGTCAATCGGTATGTCAACATGTTCTACCCTCCTTAGTGTAATACATTATTGCAAATACGCCACGTAGAGTTACGAGTCATTTGTCGAGCATGAACAAGAACTGGGACATTCAGTTACATGTATCAGGTAGGAACACTTTGTTCACCGTGGTCACATTAGTGCTCATATCATGCTCAGGACAAAATGCGTAAGGATATATAGCACATAAAAACATTTACATATATATAAGCAATATAATATATGTATATATATATAAAATATAAAGTATAGGGGAGTCCAGGTCAGAGCGCGGTGGGGTCAAGGTGCGCTGGGTCAGAGCGCGCAGGGTCAAAGTGCGCAGGGTCCAAGAGCGCAGGGTCCAAGCGCAGGGTCCAAGCGCGCAGGGTCCAAGTGCGCAGGGTCCAAGTGCGCAGGGTCCAAGTGCGCAGGATCAAAGCGCGTAGGGTCAAAGTGCGCAGGGTCAAAGTGCGCAGGGTCCAAGCGCGCAGGGTCAAAGCGCGCAGGGTCAAAGTACGCAGGGTCAAAGCGCGTAGGGTCAAAGTGCGCAGGGTCCAAGCGTGCAGGGTCCAAGCGCGCAGGGTCCAAGTGCGCAAGGTCCAAGCACGCAGGGCCACGAGAGAGCTGCGCCCTTCGCTAAAAAGCGCTGGGCCACGAGAGAGCTGCGCCCTTCGCTAAAAAGCGCTGGGCCAGGGCTGCGTGCGCCAACTGCTACAGGGTCATCTTCTTCCTCTTGGCTGAGAGCAAGAACACCATGAGCCCTAGAACTTCTAAGGACCATAAAATCCTCATCCTAAGCCCAAATTGGGACTTCTATAGGTCAAAATAGGGTAGAACAAAATTCTCTACAACATGGAACACTCAAAACTTGTAAATAATAGAGTTTGCTAGATCAAAACCAAAAAAATCCGAAAATGGTTAAAACTTAGATCTACAAAAATAAAAGCTTCAAAATGGAAAATTTCAAGTTCTAAACTAGTATAGAATGAGGAGAAGAACATTTTTGACAAATAATTTTGTAAGAAAACATTAACAAAAATTTATTGATCCATCTCTTGAGCAAGTTGGCACTTGCCTTGGTTGGTGGAGGAAAATAAATGAGAGGAAATAAAATGAGAGGAGAGAGAATGAGATGAGTTATTATATAGAATCTTGAACCCATGGGTTCATGATGAACTAAAGGGTTCATGATGAACCATTGGTGAACCAAGAATAGGTTACCCAAATGAGCCAAAACTGTAGGCCCAAATGCAGAAAATAAATTACGAAATAATATTTTGTCGAATATTTTGGGAAATGCATGAAGAAATACAACATAATAAATATCGTATAAATACAAGGTAAATACAAATTATCGGTTTACGTATTAAAATTCGTATTCCAGGATCGGGGAGTGACAATATATATATATATATATATAATATATATATATATATATATATATATATATATATTTATATATATATATATATATTTTATATATATATAAAATATATATATATATATATATATATATATATATATATATATATGATACTTGACTTGGTAGCCTAGTCTACATATGTTAGACTATAGTTTGACCTTAGATAGACCCATTGGACTAGTTAACTAGAGTTGGACCAAAATAGACTAGTTGACTAGAATTTGACCTATTTGACTAAGTTGTTGACCAGAGTTGACCAAGAGTTGACTTTGACCTAGAACGACTTAGAATCATGTAGAATGCATTGTTAACTTCAATTTTTACCTTCTTGAATATATCATAACCTGTGTGCTCTAATAGTATATATATATATATATATATATATATATATATATATATATATATATAATATATATATATATAATATATATATATATATATATATTTTATATATATATATATATATATATATATATATATATATATAATATATATATATATATATATATATACACATGGGGTGTGTGTATATTGAATGTTTTGTATGTATATGAGGATTTGTGTATGAGATGGTTGTGAGTAAAACAGGTAAATAAATTAAGAGGGTATCAGTCTAGGACAACATGGCATGAGAGAGATGGCAGTCCACACCTAGTAAATCAGTTATGAAGAGAAAAGAAGGGATTTTATTAGGTGAGTGAGCCTATATGGAGTACAGAAAAAATCTGGTGGAGGGAGGCAGAGCAGTAGGTAGGTGTGCCAGTGGGTTTCTTCTTGATAGTAGGCCAGAGAAGAGAAGGGATTGGCTATTGCCAATTGGCCGTTGGCCATATGTTAGTGAGTTGAGTGTTAAGTAGGGATGATAGGAGAGTATCAGTTAGTATATATATATATATATATTTTTGAGTTGAGTGTTAAGTAGGGATGATAGGAGAGTATCAGTCAGTTAGTATATATATATATATATACATATATATATATATATTGATATATATATATTTTTTGATATATATATATATATATATTTCTTCTTTATATATATATATATATATATATATATATATATATATATATATATGATTTTAAAACAATATATATGATTTTTTTAACGAAAAAAGGCATTATATTGAAAATCTAAAGGGGGTTCACGAAGAGCAATATAGATAGGTACAAAGCCAAAAGACACAAAAGGGCCTTGTTAAGCAAGGTATGAAATTTAAAAGGTTGAAATTCGAATTTTAAAATTTTGGAGAACCCAAATTTAGAAATTTCAAAACATTTTGACGAAATTTCAAAACATTTTGAAATTACGAAAACCGAAATTTCAAAACATTTTGAAATTTTGAAAATCAAAATTTCAAAAAATGTTGACCGTTGACGAAAGGCCCGGGGGGGACGGGTACACTGCCCGAGGGGGGGTGGGGGCACTCTGCCCGAGGGGGGGTGGGGGCACTCTGTCCGGGGGGGCGCACGGCTCGAGGGAGCCTCGGGCCCCCCAGCGCGCAGCCCGGAGCTAAGGGGCTCCGGTGGGGGAGGCCGAGAGGGGGAAGGGGGACGGGGGCTCCGGTGGGGGAGGCGAAGGCCGGGAGGGGGTCTCAAGCGGACGGATGGGGCTGACCCGGTGAGGAAGCACGGGGGACGGAGGAGACAAAGCGCCAGCGGCAGCCGGAGGGGGCCGGGCGTGGCGGCGAACGGGGGAATGGGAGGGAGGGGAAGGGGAGGGAGGGCGGCGTGACCTCCTGGGGAGGGAGATTGGGGCTCGACCTCCGAACCTACCACCGGCGAGGTGGAGGACCCGGCAGCATGCGCCGGATGGAGTTCCAGAGGCTAAAGCTGGGGCGGAGCGGCGCGGGAAGGGGACGACGGGGAGAGCACCGACGACGGGGGGGGGGGGGGAAGGTGCCCCCGGTGGTGCCGAGAAGAGAGGGAAGGAGGCAAATCCTGGGCCGCCGGGGGCCGGGGCGGGGGCCAGGGGGCTTGAAGTGGAAGCTGCAGAGGGAGCTGGGGGCCACTTCAGGGAGAGGAAAAGCAGACGTTGCCGAGGAGGAGATTCCGTACGTCGAGTAGAAGCCGACGAGGGAGGGATAAACCCCCACAAGGGGGTGGGGGTCCAGGCGGAACCCGGCCATCCGGCTGAGCGGGGGGATGGAGATGAGAAGGGGCCTCCGAGGGAGAAGTAGCCTAGGGGCGCGGCCGGGCCTGTGAGGCCGACCATCCAGGCGATCCAGCAGACCACGAGTAGGTTAGGGGGGCGGCGATCAGTGGAGCCCCCTACGGAGGGGATTGGAGTCCCCTCTGCTTCCTCATCTCAGATATATATATATATATATATATATATATATATATATATATATATATTGCTTCCTCTGCTTCCCCTCTGCTTCCGCTATGCTTCCTCTGCTTCCTCATCTCTCTCTCTCTCTCTATATATATATATATATATATATATATATATATATATATATATATATATATATATATATATGTGTGTGTGTGTGTGTGTGTGTGTGTGTGTGGGGGGGGAATGTATTATATATATATTTTTGGGAATATATATATATATATATATATATATATATATATATATATATATATATATATATATATGTATATATATATAATACATTCCAAAATATATATATATATATATATATATATATATATATATATATATATATATATATATATATATATATATATATATATATATACAAAGAGAGAGAGATGAGGAAGCAGAAATATATATATATATATATATATATATATATATATATATATATATATATATATATATATATAGACAAAGAGAGGATAGAGAGGTGTATGTACATGTTAAATTGGATATATATGTATAGTTCTAAGTATATATATATATATATATATATATATATATATATATATATATATATATATATATATATATATATATATATATATTTATATATATATTTTATATATATATATATATATATATATATATATATATATATGTATATATATATATGTATATAAAAAAATATATATATGTATATATAAATATATATATATATATATATATATATATATATATATATATATATATATATATATATATATATATATATATATATATATATATATATTTATATATATAAAAAAAATATATATATATATGTATATATATATATATATATATATATATATATATATATATATATATATATATATATATATATATATATATATATATGGGAATGTATTGTATATAGACATATATGTGGCAGCATGTAAGTATTAGGGAACTAGTAAGTATTAGTAATTGTGGGTCAGGAAGGTATGTGTGTTTGTGGAAATTCCTGTGAGGTAAAAGAGTTTTGGCCAGTGTATTTGGACCAGTGGATTCAATTTAGATTAGACGGCAGTGAGCAGGGCAGTGGAGATGAATGTGGCTTGTGTTTGTATAAATGTATTGGTATATGGATGCATGTATGCAAGTTTGGAAAGGGTATCAGTTAGGATACCTAGTGTGGTATATCTGTGTTATGTGAGGAAGAGAGTATCAGTGGTAGTGTTTAGAGGGCATCAGTGAATGAGATTAATTAGAGTCCAGGCATTTTTAAATGAGTGTTGCTTAGTGGTATTAGTTTTGTACTGTAGGAAGTCAATAAGGAGCTTTGTGTGTGTGAGTTGTATCCTTGAGTGAGGTGAGGGAGTGTATGAGCACACCTAACAATGTGATTGTTCACACTTGTTTGGGAGGCTGAAGGGACTTGGTCCCTTGGTGTGTAGCCTTGGTAGGCCAGCAACAGGCCAATTGCCATTGTGTTGGTAGCAGGGGACTAAAAACCCCTTAGCAGACCCTAGATTGGCCATTGCGTTAGAACTGCATTTGCAGCAGAAGCCTTGCATTTGCTTGGCTTGCAATAGCAGCAGGTTGTATATGCCTGTTGGCCTTGTTATGTGGAGGCTATTAGTAGATGCAGCCTTATTTTGCCATTGCATTAGTTATATTAGCAGTAGCAGCAAGGGCTTATAGGCAATTTTGGTTTGAGTTGACCTTAGGCCTATTTCCAAAGGAAAGGGAACCTTGGACTGGGTTTGGGCAATGCACTGCACTATTGTGCAGTGTTATTGAAGCATAAAAAAGCACAGACATATCAAAAGTGCTGGTAGTATTCTCATTACCCAAAGCTTCACAAAAGTGCAGGTACCCAAAAGCGCAGACAAAAAATCAAACTCAAAGTTCATAAAGAGTTCTTAATTAAAATCATGCCTACAAGGATCTATTACAGATTCATCGTGATTACAAGAAAAGAGCTTCTTCATTAAAATCATGTCTACATGGATCTATTACAGATTCTTTACGAAAAAGAACTAAAGCGTCTACAAATCTGTAAGGGGTTAATCTTCACAGACGTGCAGCACCTACACGTGCAATACTGTCAGAAAGAGCCACTTCCTGAAGCAGCTATTGGCCCGAGCAAGAACTCGGTCCACAGTACAGGTTGTGCCACTATCATTGAGCTGGGCATAGCGTAACCTGTGGCTCTTCAGATTGGCAATCAATCCAAAGCCGAAAGCTTAGATCTTGAAGACCTCTAAGATGTTGTTCAGGTTCGAACTCCTTACGCCAAACATTCAAGTATATCCCAAAACTCATGCAGCAGCAGTTGTTCTACAAGGGCACAAATTCTTGGAATGAAGGAATCCACAACCAACAGTCGACTTATGCAAGGCCAATGGCTGCTTGAAGCTAAGTCGGGATCGAGCATGATGGTGGAAATATTAAGAGACAGAAGACATAACCATTCAAAAAAGCTTTCCTTTATATAGGGTGAGTGTGGTCGAACCCATATGCCACGTGGTCGTTGGTCAAAGGATCCCAAATTAATTGATGAACCTGAAACTCAGGATAATGAACCTCATTTAGTAAGTTCATTTCGATTGAATCCTAGGCCACTAAATTCTTGGAATTCCCCTAAATGATAGTGATAATTAAATAAGAGGATGACCAACACGTCCACCAAAAGAGCAGTCATTAATTGCTCTTAAAAGACTTCAACAGAACTAGCTCCTTCTTCCTCGAAGTACAGACAACTGACTGTGCCCTCTCCTCGACTCAGGACTGCAGCAAGCTCATTCCTTCCACAGTGCCCTGGCGGTAACCCAAAAGTGCAGTAACTCATTCATCTTCAAGACCAAGTCCACTACTCATAGTGACTTTGTCTCCTTAAGCAGAAGTCCAATTCTCGCCCTCAAGCACAGTGACTCCGTTGCCCAAAGCACAAGTCTACTTGTCGCCCAAAAGCACAGTGACTTTATCGCCTGAAGCACAAGTCCACTTGTCGCCCTAAAGTGTCGTGACTCCGTCGCTCAAAGCTTAGTTGCCTTGTCGCTCCTATAGCGCAGTGACATAGAACCTTCGCCAGAAGCGCAGGTGGAATGGTTCCACGGGTATCTTTTCAAATAGTCCCCGAATTGGTTTGTTTAAACCACGGCTCTTAAGATATAATAGAGTTCGATTCTGTTGATAAGAGCCATATCGTGTCGGTTTGTTTAAACCATAAATAAGGATGGACTTTGTTATCATAAACGAGGGCCATATCTAATCGGTTTGTTTAAACCAATGGCCCCCTAAGATAAGACAAAATCTAACCTCGGAGATAAGAACAGAATCTGCTTAGGTTCATCCGATCAACACTAAACACATGCCACGTGGCTTTTATTTAGTCGTTGATAACTCTTCCGAAGATCTTGATAAAAGAGAATCCCAACGTCTGCCCCGTATCAGCTCAACAGCAGCCCTCCAGTGCAACCTCGAGATTCTTTCATATCTCTGCGTGCAGCGTTCCTGCACGATCCTTATGCATATCGCATTTGTTCTTCCCTATAAATAGAAAGAGTTTTCCTTCGGTAAAGAGGCTTCGAAATCTTCAACTTTGGTACCCTCTTGATTAGCAACCCTAGAGTTTCAATCACCAGCACCAGAAAGCCAAAGCAAGTTCAACTTGTCGTCAGATCATCAACAGAGTAAAGGAGCCACTGCAGTGCTCGATCTCCATCGTCACACTTTTTCAGTTGTACTTAGATCTTCTGTTTAGGAATCGATTGTACTCTTTCTACTTTTAATATACAAAAAGTTTGTATAACCTTTTGTAATGACAAACAAGAAGGCGACTCTGCTAGGGACTTGCTTCTCCTCCAACGAGAAGGTGGTGATGCAATCTAACAACAACTTGCTGGGATCTTCCTAGAAGACATTAGTCGTGCGTTTCGACCAACAAGCTTTTGAAGATCTCCTTTCTGAGGAAAAGTCGAGTCCCTCGAAGCGGTTCAAAAAATCGAAGAAAACTCGATGCACCTGGGTACCAAAGACGGATGCGACGAGCAGCATGACGGAGGGGACTGCGCTTCAGAACCCCCTGACCGACAAATCCCGAAAGAAGATTTCGGCGGCTGTTGACATACCGCCTCGCTCAGTTCCCACTTCGGGAAAACGTAACAAGGAATACAGCTCCCATATGGCGAGCCTGACAAAGGCACAACACTGAAAGAAACACACAGCGACCCACCTGACGATGAGGGACATTGTGCAGGCGAGATGTTCTATCTTTGACAGAATTGCCTACCCTTCGGGTAAGGCCATGTTGGATTCTGAATGCTATACACTTTTTATGGGTAGCACAAAGAGAACCAAGGCAGCACGTGCCTTACACGGCCAAAGTGCTATGCCAACAACTCTGTAGGACTCTGAATACTACGCACCTTCTAGGGGTAGTAGGAAGAAATCCAAGGCAGCACTCGCTTCATGCAATCAAAGTGCTATGTCGAAAATAGACCAAAGGCCCGCATTGATAGTCGTGCGCACAGCCAATAGAAAAATATGCAAAACTGATCCGAGTGCCTCGATGCTTCGACCGATAAAACCTCGTTGTCACTTGAGCGTTCATGCATGTGATTCAAGCCAGGGTGTATCTACTATCGAGATAGACTCATGCGAACAATGTTCCTGTAAGCATGGATGGAGTCTACCTCGTCAGCAACTCCTCGATCAAGACCCAAGCATACATCACGCGCAAGAACTAAAAGGAGAAAAGCTATCTCCGTACCCTCACTCCTGTGCGGAACTTTCCTGCGCGCACAAAATGAGTGTAAGGTTGGAGACTCCAATAACTTCCCATAAGCGTTAAGCGAGGGAGGGATCTACAACGTAGGACATGTCTAAACTAAGGCACAACTGTATCCAGATCACCATCAACTGTTGCTGCTGCCAAACAGCCGCGTTGCCACCAAAGAGGCGGTCCGTCTTCCAAATTCTACAATCGGTGGCTTCTGGTGAAAAAGAGGATGAACTTCGTGTTGCTTCATGCAACGCGGCACTAGTTCTCTGTTTCTCAAGAAGCTTCCTAAGAACCCTCCCGTTTTAGCAAATAAGACAAAGAACCGGCCTGGGGGTAGCAAGATGACAGTACCCAGTACGGGTGTTTTCCAAGGCACGTGTTCCAGATCTGGATCCTTGTCGCAGGGAGATGACGTTGCAGCTATGGTTAGCCAACCCCCCACCATTCGACGATATGGCTTTCCAATCCAATGAGGGACTGTATGACACAGATACCTCCACAGGTGCAGGTAGCCAAAAAGATGGGGTAGCAATTACAATGAGTCGGAAGATGATTACAACCTACCAGTTTACCCATAAGACAATGGGACTCAGCCCTCTGAACTGGAGAGTGGAAGATCCAATGTCCCTTCTAACTATCCGTATATGGTGTCCGTGTTCATGACCGAAGGTAACAATCACATGGAAAGCAGTGAAGGCTCTAGTCAGCAGAAACGTATTGAGGTTCTCGAAAAGAGCCTAAACACGTTAAACATTACTATGAAGTCCTTAGCTTCTGTTGTCCTGGAGATCAAAGGAAAATTGACCCCCACTATCTCCATACCTGCTACAAACCCAGCGGCTAACAGTGGTTCCAATGTGCTTTCCATCGTGAGCTAAGCGGCGCCAGCATCATCCACTCCATTAACGACAGGGCCAACAATGTCGAATGAAATGCAGCAAGCTCTCAAGGAGTTATACGCTCTCTATGAAGCCAAAGAAAAATGAGCAACACTCCAAAAGATTTGTATTCGACAACCATAACCTGTCAAATAGGATAATGTGATCTATCCTTCCAAATATAATCTGTAGACATTCACGCCGTTCGATGCGAAGGAGTCTCCCTGTCGATACTTGAGGTACTTTGCCTCAGTAATGGGACATCTACCAAAGGATGATGTACTCCTTAACAACATATTCGTAGGAGCCCTGCAGGAGGTGGCCTACAAATATTTTTGCAGCCTTCCGGACAACTATATTTCATTCTTTGAAGACTTAAAGAACCTATTCCTCAATCGATTCTATGAAGGAGGAATTGACATGACGATATCGACCCTCATGGACATAGTTCAGAAGGAGAAGGAGCTTGTAGGTGCATACATTAAGCGCTTCCACCATGCCGCTTTGAGGTTGCCTCCTGGTATACCTGAGCCCATGCTTATGGACTTTTGCCGCAAGAACATGCTTCTTGCAATCAAACTGTGGTATAGTGCTCCTTTCGTAGAGTGGACACCTTTCATTACAGAAAAGGATGTAGCTCAAAAAAACATAAGATGCACAATTGCTTGTACTGTACTTCCCCTCTCTCAAAGATAAAGGGAAGTGTTCACCTGGCAACAAAGACGAAAAATTGAAGCAAGCCACGACTATCAACGTCTCCAAAGGTTCGACAGGAGTGAACCCAAAATCGGCCAAAGCAGAGAGGCTGATAGAAACCTACTCCTTCAACGATGAAGATATACTAGAACTCTTCGATATATTCATAAAGAGCGACAAACTTCACCTCCCACCTCCTAACCATCCTAATGAAGTAGAAAAGGCGGGCAATCCAAAATACTGCCACTACCACCAGTATGTTCACCATTCGACACGCGACTACTACGTATTGAAGAGACAAATCTGGCGCCTCATCGACGTCAAGGTCATCTAACTCGACTACGAAGAGAAGCCAGTTACCACCAACATGGTTACTCTCTAGTTCGAAAGTTTTCCGAGAATAGAGGCTCAAGACGACGTAGTCCCCATCCCGAGAGCGACGATGGAAGTAGTCAATCTTCTACAGGCCCGTGACAACGCCCAAGGCCGCATCGCATTTATGACGCCACGAGGCAAAGTAATGTGGATCCACCCTGATCTTACCCCTGATATGATGTTGCCTGCAGCACACTCTGTAAAAGAAAAGAAGGTTAAAACATGTCATATGGTTTCTACATCAACAGATGACACTCTGGTTGACACTTGTTCGACACACCAACGAGAAAAAACCAAGCGCCAGAGGAGGAAACACCTCCTCCTATTGTGGCCAACGCCCCCGACACATTGGAAGCAGGCCTAGCTCAAGCACCTAGTACAGATAAACAGAAGTAGAAGGAGGTTTATTTCGACAAGCCTCTGAGAAAAGACTCGACAAAAGGGCCAATCAAGCCCTACAATTATGATATATTGGCACAGCTAGCCAACACTCTGGCTCGACTATCACTCGTTGAGCTTCTCCGTCTCTCCAAAGAGACTCGAAATGCCCTTAGCGAAGATTTATAGAGTGCTGACTCTTCCTCACTCAGGTGCAACCGCCCAAAGAGAATCCTGCTGAATGTCCATATTATCACAATGTGGTCGAGGTGATCCCTAACATCACCTTCACTCAGTAGGACATGCTACTGAAGAACAACCGGCATAACCGACCCTTGTACTATACAAGGTACGTTGGTGCCATTAAGGTCGATCACATCTACATCGATAATGGATCTTCTCTTATCATCATCCGTCGAAGTTTACTCCAAGCTTTGGGGATCCCAATGCATCGGCTGACCGCGTCAAATACTACAATCAGCAGCTTCAACACTGGGAAGAGTGAACCCCTGGGCAAGATTCACCTAAAATGCCAAATAGGTGATCTATAAACAGATGTAACTTGTCATGTCATTGACGCAGACATAAACTGCAACATGCTATTGGAATGACCATGGATTCATAAATATATGATCGTGCCCTCCACTCTCTATCAATCCATGAAGTATGTGGCCAATGACGGGACTATCAAGATCGAGTTCGCTGATATCGATCCCTTCCGTGGACTCGAAGCATACTGTACAGATGCAGATCTGTACAAATCAGTCCCATGGGATGCCGATACTGATGACGCCGACGATAAAATAGAGAGTACAATTATCGCTGAAGAACCATCGAAGGTTCGATTAAAGGGGAAACCTCCTATGACATCGGCTCCCCTCATCATCAAGCTCCAAGGTAAAGCTCCGGCTTGATCATCCTCAACCATGTCGGAGGCTAGCCAGGAGCCTATGCAAATAAGACTTCCCCAGAGGGTTCCAAAGCCAACTATGAGGTCACACCAACCTCCGAATGCAGCTCTCTTAGTAGTCAAGCTGAAGGAGAAACATCCTCCACCTTCCCTCGAGACAGCCCTGGTGCTTACGGATGAAGAGTTGGAAGACTACGTATGAAACAATATCGAAGCACACTTTTTAGATGATGTAATCCTTCGGGATAAAATTTCGTATTTCATTAATAGGAAGTTGTCTTTGAATTACTCTTGTATGCATTGGAACACTAGGTATTTCTTAGACAATGTTCTATATATGCTGCAAACACAAGTGACAACTGCTAACCTCGCAAGCCGAGTTGTCCCTTCCCGAGGCACCTACTTCTTAATTCCAGCAAAGAAGAAGGAGGAGGAACCCATTATCTTCGATCGATTAGAGCATCCTCAACGACTAGCTCTGGCAGAACCAGAACCCGATAACAGCAAGATACAACTCTATCGTTACAATACCCAATCTAAACACCTCATCCAGAAAATAGATTATGACCTAAAAAGTGACAGGGGACTGAACTATGGCAAAGGTCGACGTCTTTCCATATGACTTTGTGTCCCGAAGAGAAAATTTTAAAATTACTACCAACGTACTCGTCGAAGGTTGGGTCATGTTACGCCCATAACAACTTTGGAAAGCTCTGAGCCGGAGGTCCTGATGCATCCACAATCCTTCGACTCCTCAACCTGGGACTCCGATACCAGTATCGGCAAGGCCTTTAAAAAAAATATTGTCTATCAATATGGTCTCCGCAGATCCTCCGACCGAGGACAAAGACCAAATACTTGAATTCTTCGAATACGAACCATGGGCTCAACATCTGGGATCCCAATGGAAATGGCACTTCGAATAATGCGAACCTTCCACTGAAGATGAAGTCGTCCAAGTCGAACTAGGAGATGAGGCTTCCACAAAATCTATCTTCATCAGTAAAAGCTTGACGGGAGAAGACAAAGAATCTTTGTTACAGCTTATCCGAGAGTACGTCACTGTCTTTGCTTGAAGCTACAAGGAAATGTTAGGTTTATACCCGCAAGTTGCCATGCACCGTCTCAACATCGTACCCGACACTAAGCTTGTCAAACAGCAATAGCAGTATTTTTACCCCAACATCATGGATGATATCAATGAAGAAGTCAAAAAACTCTTAGAGAGTGGCTTCATTTGTGAAGAACAACACCCAGATTGGGTGGCCAACATTGTCCCAATCACTAAGAAGAACTAGAAAATTCAGGTTTGCATAGACTTCAGGAATCTCAACTCGTCTTGTCCAAAAGACGAGTTTCTCCTCCCGATTATCGACGTGATGATCAACAAAACTTGTGGCTTCGAGCGTATGTCCTTTATGGATGGTTTCTCAGGCTACAACCAAACCAAGATATTTCCCGAAGACGAGAAGCATACTTTATTTCTGACTCCAAAAGGGATATATTGTTACACAACGATGCCCTTCGGGTTAAAGAATGCGAAAGCAATATACCAGCGGGAAATAAGCACCATACTCCTAAGTACCTCCGAAAGACGGTAGAATGTTATGTTGATGATATTGTCGTCAAAAGCAAAAAAGAAACCTAGTCACTTGGACGACTTGAGAACAGTGTTCGACTTAATGCGAACACATCAACTGAAGATGAACCCAACCAAGTCATTTCGGGGAGTCTCTAGTGGCAAATTCTTGGTCTTTATCGTCACAGCCAAGGGTATTCATATTGACCCTGAGAAGACTATGACGATCTTAGACATAGCTTCTACGAAAAATCTCTGTAAGCTCCGAGGCTTGTAAGGGCACTTGGCATATATCATAAGATTTATAGCAAATCTCTCTTGTAGATGTCAACCTTTCACCAAATTGATATAGAAAGGGTTTTTTTTTTGGACAGAAGAATGCCAGCGCATGTTCAATGACCTCTAGAATTACCTCACTAGTCCTCAGAAACTAGTTGCACCAGTCGTAGGGAGACCCTTCTTGCGATACATCCCAGTTATGGACCATTCTCTCGATACTTTGCTAGTCCAGAGAAGCAATAAAGGCCACAAACAGACAATCTACTACCTTAGTAGGACCCTGATTAGAGTCGAGCAGTGGTATACCTGTGGAGAAAGAGTATTTTGCTCTGCTTTTTGCCATCCAAAAGATGTGCCATTATGTGGCCGGATAAACGATTCACATCATCTCCCGGGTCAATCCCCTCAGGGTACTCATGACCAAGCCAGGGGCCTTAAACTTATGGTTAGCCACATGGGCAATAGTTTTGACTCCTTATGATATGGTGTTCATCCCACAAAAGGCAGTCAAGGGCCAAGCATTGGCCGACTTCTTAGCAGCATACCCCGTGCTAGAGACATAAAAGCTCTATGATGACATCTCTGATAAAGTCCTAGAGTCCAATGCCATCTCAGATAACTCGATTAGGTGCATGTTCTTTGATGGTGCTTCAAGAATAGGGCCCAAAGGCGAGATCATTGCAGGGGTCGGAGTGGTTCTCATCACTCCCGATGGCTTGGTCATCCACCGTGTATATTCTCTCATGGAGTCATATACCAAAGCTCTCATCATCGGACTCCAGCTCGCCCCACAGATTGGGATTTACTGTATCGAGGCCTATAGCGACTCGAAACTGATTATCAACCAGGTTCAAGGATAATACGAAGTCCGACATGAAGATCTGGTTCCATACTACTGAGCAGTAATCGATATCATCTTTAGCATCACAGGATTGTTTACAGAACATGTACCTCAATTACAGAACTTGGAGGCCAACGTACTAGCTGGCCTCGCTACTTCTCTAGCACCTCCTGTTGGAACCTAATATACCGTCACGGTAATAGACTGAGAGGTAGTTAGCCCAAAGAACAATCTACATACGTATCTGAGTTACTTAGTACAAATCGACGCAAATGTTGACGTTCGGGACTGGCGATTCCCGTTCATAGACTACACAGTCTACGGGATCTTACCTGAAGACCTAAAGGAAGCAACTTCTATCAGATGATGCTCTCTTCGGTTCTTTTACAACATAGCTACTAAGATGTTGTACAGTCACTCATACGACGGGCTTCTTTTACGATGTTTATCCAAGACAAAAGTACGAGAAGTGCTCCGGGAGGCACACTTCTCGTGCTTATCAGCCTGGTCCCAACTTACAGGACTAACTGCATCGTATGGGCTACTACTGGCCCATCAGCCTGTGGAGCCTATCAGCCTGGTCCCAACTTACAGGACTAACTGCATCGTATGGGCTACTACTGGCCCACTATGATGGCAGACGCCATTAATTATGCAAAGAAGTGTCGGGTGTGTCAGTTGCATGTTGACTTCATCCACCGACCTTCGGAGTCCCTATACCCCACGGCAGCCGCCTGGCCATTTGAAGCATGGGGAATGGATATCATTGGACCAATCAGACCACCATCCTCCAGAGGACACCGGTTCAAACTTGCCATTACCAACTAGTTTTCTAAGTGGGTAGTAGTAGTACCTCAGGCCGAGGTGAAAGCCTCGAACATGATCAGCTTTGTTAAACATCACATCATATACTGCTTTGCAGTGTCCAGAAGGATTATCCATGACAATGGTCCACAGTTCGTGAGCCACTCGTTTCATCAGTTCGGTAATAAGAAACCAATACAGAATATGGCGTCGACGGCTTACAATACTGCAGCAAATGGGCTGGCCAAAGCATTCATCAAGACTATCATCAAATTACTTAAGAAAGTCATTTTTCTAATAAGCGCGACTGGAATAAGAAGCTTGGCGAATGTCTATGGCTTACCGTACAACCGTTCGAACACCTACGGGCAACACACCATTTTCTCTTGTCTATGGAAGCGAGGTAGTGCTTTCCCTGGAGATTTAGATCCTGTATTTACGGGTAGCCATTACCAACCAGCTGACCGACGAAGATAATCAACATCGACAGCAACAAAAGTTAGAATCATTGGATGAAAAATACCTGCTAGCTTAGCAACGAATCGAGCTTTACCAAGCTTGAATTTTTGGAGCCTTCAAGAAAAAGGTCCGAGAAAGAACATTCCAAGTGGGAGACCTTGTCTTATCAGTTAGAAGACCAATGGTGATTTACTCACAAGATAGCTGGGATGTTTGAGCCCAAATGGGAAGGATCGTTCATCATAGAGAGGTCTACTACAATGGTGCCTGTCGACAGGACAAACCAAACGGTGAATTGCTAATAATGCCAATCAATGGCAAGTTCCTCAAAAAGTACTATGTTTGAGGTTCAAACCAGCATAGGCGCCCACACCCCCTTGGGCGTTCCTGAATTCCATTAAAAAAATTCATCCCTTCTACAATCACCCCTAGTAGACAAGACATTTCATGTCCATACTACCTCTGAATTGTTTTTCTACACCCTAAAACCAACTTTGCGTCTACCACGTCTATATTACCTCTGAGTAGTCATCTCTTCTATGACAAGCTTGTGTTGTCATAAACTATTTAGAAAATATTTCACATCCATACTACCTCTGAATTGTTATCCATATTATCTCTGAGTAGACATTCCTTCCATGACAACCTCCACGGTTGTCATAATTATCTATAGAACCTTTTACGTCCATATTACCTCTGAGTCATTCTATAGACCCGTAGAGTCTATCCTTGCCATGTCTATATAACCTCTGAGTAAAGGAAGTCATACCACCAATTTTTTTGTGTTTGCCACGTCCACATAACATCTGAGTAACACCCTATCCCTAACGGAGATATTTCAATCCCCATGCGTCATGCTACCTTTGATGGAATTCTGATTCTAGTAGAAGAAAGTTCACAGCAGAAAGACAAGCAGATAGACAAAGCTAAAAATTTTATTTATAAAATAAAAGGGTTTTCTTTCTTTGTTTACAAAATTAGTCTCTCGCAAACCGAGAGACAAGAAGACAAAAAGAAGTCAAAACTAGGAAGACTGAGGCATAAGTCCTTCTAGTTGGCTCCTTAAAGGAGCGATCCGGGGGCCAACCAATGCTTGGGCTCGACCCTCGGCCTCTTAACAGCGAACAGCTTCATCTTCTGCCGAGGACATGTTTTGGTGCACAAGAGCCAGTTCTGCTTGGAGTACACCAATACTCTCATTCTCTCGGGCTAAAGTCTTGGAGCGCTGACAGAGGGCCTCTTTCTCGTCCCTCGGCCTATCCAAATTGCTCTCTGCAAGCACCAAAGTCTCTTCTAGCCTCCGAATTTGCTCTCGGAGTGCCTCACATTGATCTTCCGTGGCTGCACGACGACGGACCTGAGCCTCTTCTGCGTCGGATACCTCGATCGTAATCTCAACTTCGGCCAGCCGGTCAGTCAAGGCCTGACGTTTCTGCACATGCTGGGATTCTTCGGAAGCCATCTTCTCTAGCTCCAAAGGTAGCTAGGGTCGAAAGATTGCGGTCGAGGTTTTAAACCGCCAAGGTAGTATCTCCTACATCAGCCAGCAGATTGTCAATCACATCCGCCGTTGCCTCACACTCCGGATAGCCGCTTAAGGCTACCAATTGGGCACTCACTATAGACCGTACTAGCCTTAGCAACTGGTTATTCTGTAGGACACCCTCAATCCCATACGTCAGAGCGTGATGACTGGTGCTTAGAATGAGATTGGAATAATAAGCATTATCGGCCGAACTCATCGGGGTCACCAGGTATGCCACGACGGAGGATCTTGGGGTAGTAACGGCAGCCGACACATGTCTAGGTATTATGGGTGGTACCATAACTATAGCAGTTGTTACAGGCATTAAATCTGGGATAGATGCTGCCAAGATATAGTAGAAGTCATCGGTGGTGCAGCCTACTGTCTGCGGTATTGTTGGCTCTTCAACAGGCGCCCTCGCTGGTTCTTCAGCCATCTCTGCAACCAAAGTCGTAGTACCAAAGTATGAGCAACCATAACGACCATTTCCTCAATAATCGACATGACCAACTCTTCAGTAGTCTTTTCAACTAGTGCTTCAGCAGTAGGTTCATCAGCCATCGTCTCACCCAGTTCTTCTACCGTAACGATACCGACAGGCTCATCAGTCGCACCAGCGTTGTCAGCCATCATCTCCATGGCCACCACGCCTGGGACCTCTGTTATCAGATCATTAGAAGTCATGTCAAATTATTCTACATTGGTCTCCTCGATCATTTCCCCGAGGACCATGTCAGCCAACTCTCGATCGCCTCCTCGGCAACTCTTTGGATGACCTTTTCAACCAAATGTTCAACGGTTATTCTTGTCGGCCTTTCAATAGCCTGGCAAGCTAATGCTTCGACATCTTCTGTAGACAATCTTTTTAAGGGACATTCGACCGAACGCTGAGACGACCACCAAGATCCGTCACAGGTAGCTTCTCAACTGTATGATCCTCCTCCTCTTCTGGCTCAACGGGACTATAATCATCCCTTCTTTCGATAGAGGAAGGAGGCACGATGGGAGGATCTTGGATAAAACCTTCAGCATCCATATCCCCCAGACCCATCATGGGCACGGACTCTGAAATCCCGCACTTGGCTGCCACTACGCCAACCTCGGGTACCTCCACCGGCTCATCCGTAATCGATCCCGTGAAAATTTCCTGTTGAAGCGAAGCCAACGGCTCCGAGGAAGCCCAAGCCTTATACTCGAAAGGGGCGGGAGGAGAGACACCTTTCGAGCTAACTAGATCATCAGCTGCAGTTTCCCCCTCGGTCCCTAAACCTCGGGACACCTCTGGGGCAGGTTCCTCAGAAAGATCCTGGAGTCTCTCGGACCATGTGGGCCCCGCCCTACATAAACAATGCAATAGTAAACAAAAAGTACGGAATAAAACCTCGAAAAGAAAACACTAAGACTTACCCGCGAAGAAGATCCAACAGGTGGGGTACTCCGTTCCATTGGAGACTATTGGGAGGGTCCACCCCACAGCGGCACAACAGCTATTCTTGTCCTTTTTACAGGAGGAGGGCTCACTCTGGAAGAAACCTGACATTTACGGGTTACTCAGGAGCACTTCCTTCTCTCTACCCTACCACGATGAACTGGAACCATCTATTGTTCTACTCTCTGATGATACAAGTCCCTGGGGACGCTTAGAAGACAATGAAGGGGTCTCAAACTTTATCCCCTCAAGCAAGATTGGCCTTTGATTGCACTCTGGTGATAAGTTGTTTGTAATATAGTAGAACTTCACAGCGGAATACAAAATACGAGTCTTTTCGTGCATCGAGGGGATTGTAAACTTTGTTCTAGTGCCACTGGCATTATAATAACACCATGTCCTGGCACCGTCCAATAGACTTCCTTTATAGCCAAGACAGGAGCTGGGTTTGCCCACCATGGTCTGGCTATAGCAAAACTGATGTACGAATCGGCCAAGCAAGTAAGGCTCCAAAAACTCCCGATTTTGGTTTCAGTATACCAAGTGGGAAGGTTGGATGGACTGCAACAAGTGTAAGGCGCCGACAGTTAGGCTACTATCCACTAACTAACCATCCGCTAGGAAATCCTTCTATGTCGACGAAACCTTGGCGAGAGCGTAGTTGTCCAAATAGCCCAACGCCCATATACAGATAGGGTCATCCTGATGGAGCCATTTCACACGACGATAGTTGCACAACGTCATATCTCTTGCCTCATAACCTTCAAGAGTGTTAATGACTATCAGACCAGGGTGGTGCAAAGCCAACCACCCCATCAAGTAATGGTAGGGGAGTCCAACCCATAGTAATTCCACGTTTCCTTTGCGACACTCTATTATCCTCTTGGAAAACACCTACAAACCGTGCAGGATGTCACATACCATGGCCGACATTAGAGCAAAGGAATGTTGAAAGTGTAGCCTCACAACTGGCAGAATCAAGTCTCACTACAAGAAAATAGGACTTTGCCAACGTTTTTTTCTTCTGACGTTTATAGAAACGTCGGATTAGACATGATACACCGAAGTTCTATAATAAATGTTGAAAAATATCAACGTTTGCTTATAAATGTTGTGGATTACCAGTATTTTTTTCTTGACGTTTATGTTTAAGTCAGCTTAGATAAGCAAATTACCGACCTTCTATGTTAAACGTTCAAAAATATTGACTTATCGACGTTTTTTTTCGACGTTTGTCTTAAACGTCAAGCAATTTAACAATGTTTTGTTAAAAAAAAATGTGGACTAAAGATGCTTTCCCTCTAATATTTTTTCTTTCCCTCCTAAAATCTTCTAATAACTATAATCTAGAATTCTGCTGCTCCACTTTTTTGATGAGAAAACCTGGCCTATTTCTGTACACTCTTTTTTATTTTTTTTGCCTCTTCCGCCCCCCTCTCTCTCCTTCCCCCTGCTTCCTCTCCTCCCGTTCCTCAAATCAACTAAAATCCTAACCCTAACATTAGACTTACTCCTCCTAAATCCTTCTCTCTGCTTGCTCCTCCTCCTCTTCCTCTTTTTGGGAGGGAGAGAGAGAGGAGCTCCGCGAGGAGCACTAGTGGCCCCGTGAAGAGCAACGGTGGCTGTACGACGAGTCCCGATAGCGATCGGAGAGGGAATCATTGCTCAGCCAGATCGTCGTCCTCCGTCACCTGATCAAGGTCAATCGAGATGTCTGCTCAGCATTTTTTCCTCCCGTTGTAGATGTCTCACAGGATATCTCCTCCTCTCCTTTTCTATGGTTTTGCAAGAAACCCATCTCCATTTTTTTCTGAATTCTTGCTGAACTTTCATTGGAAAATTTTGTCAAACGATTTGGTGTCAATTTTAATGGATTAATTTTGGGATAGGGAGGAGTGAAGCCAGTTTGGCCCCACAGTGGTTAAAGGTCACCAAGGTTGGTCCGACCTTGAAGGCAAATTCAGGAGATGGAAAAAGTTAACAAATGTGCCTCTTTCAACCGAGAACAAGATATAAGCTGTTTTAGTCTTCTTCTTCGTTTCTATTTGTTTCTTTTCGTCACTAGTTACTGAATTTGTGTTGATTAGGGGGAGCGGGTATTATATTCGTATAGCGTGTTATTTGTTTCTTTAAGACGTCTGCAATTGATGGCTCTCTCTTTTGAACCCTAAAGTGTGCATCTGTGGATTCTTAAGTGTGTATAGTTGTAGTTTAAGGTGATATTATTTTACGGTTGAAATGATTTTTTGTATTGTTTGTTTGATCGATATAGGCTACTGAGATTAGAAAGACGGCGAATCCTCTGCGGAAGCACAAACAAAAAGTGACTCGCCATCTTGTGAAGACGCTCATCGAGTGAGCGCTTCCATTAAATTCTTTCAATTTCAATCGAAATTGGCAAAATACTTACTAGTCAAACATGTTTGATTTATTGTCTCTCGAGAGTAGCTGGCGTGTTAGTATCTTAGGGTTTTGAATTGTTTGAGCATATTATACCACAATGTTAGTTTTTTCTAAGTCACATGGTCGTTCTTTCACATTTATCTTTTAAGGGCATTAAATTGGGTTTTCAATTTTCACCATCTATTCATTGATCTCATTTTAAATTTTCTCTTCCATTTTTCATAATAATATTTAATATCAACAGCCTATATTGTGTGGTTAAGCTTTTTTGATCATACAGCCTACAATTGGGCAGGGTGACAGTATCTACATATATGATCCATAAGTACGCCTATCCTTGATCTTCTAGAAAGAAGGATTGGTCACATAGGGATCCATGCTGGCCGCTTAAACTATGGGAACTGTCCTCAACATTTGTCAGTATTTGGTCATTTACAGGGATTTGTTGTTTGTGTCCCTTCACAGCTCAATTCTGATTTGGTCTTATGTTTACGGATCTTGAAGTTCTTACTGATGGAACTGGAGATTCCCAGGACCCTTCCTTTGGTGTGCGTATTGATCGATAGAAAGTTAAACAGATCTAATACGTGTTCTAACCCTTCATAGGCAGAAACTAGGGTTCACGAATTATACCTGCGACGAAAAGAAGACAAGTAATTCCTGGCAATCTCGAGCGGACGACCCCAAGATCTTCTGTATGTATTCCTTTCTTGAGTTGGACGTCGTGTGGGCGACGATCTCCCAACCTTTTCTTCTCCTTGGCAGCACTCTCTTTCTCTCCTTACGTGAATCACGAATTTAGAGAAAATTTCAGATTTCTGATCAGTAATCTGGCGGCCAGAGAATAGAGGATATATATAGGCTACGGCAGGGACCATGAGAAGAAATTAGGGTTAGGCCTCCTAACGGATCTGGATATCCCGTGTTCAGCCCGAACACACAATCCAGGCCCATTAACAATAGCTCGGTCCACTAATGAGCTATTGTTGTACTACCTCCCTAATCCCAAATTATGTTTGTGGGCTCCTTTTATTATATGCTCGTTTGGCTCCCCATGTTAAGATATCGTATGTCCGTCGATCAAACTAATTTACTGACAACTATATTGATTCGACATCTTTTATCCTTAAGTAGTACCGCTCAACTTTATTTGTCATGTCGGATATAATCTACCTGCAGGGTTTATATGACAATCCTTATGAGCTCCTTAAGAGGACATCATCAACCCGATGTATGGGGACATGGATTCCATTTATAATCAACAGCCCATCATACATACAATGTTATTACCCAATTCATAGAGGTTGTTGATCCATAATGAATCTCACTCTTTTATGAGTCAAAGTAATGCACACTGCGTATACATGTCCGTTATTATATCTGGATTAAGAGTACAAGCATCCATAATAACAGAGGTGTTTGTTCTCTTATGTAGTCAGTACAAAGAGAACAACCTTAAGTGGTCCTGTTCAATACACACAAAGTGTGCTAGTGTAAACCTATAGTCAAGATAGACTAATACCAGATTATACTACAACCTTTCCAATAGATTGTCCAAGTCCATCTAGGTTTTGAACTATTTATATACTCCATAGGAAACTGATAATATGATCTTCTGTGTGACACCACACACCATATTAGCTACAATATAGAATATCAGACATTTGCATTAACAATTGCAACAAATACAATATGTAAACATTTGCCCATATGATTCTCATTCAAAATTTAAGGAAATAAGGTTACTACAAAAGTGATTCTTTTAGTATATAACCCTAACACTTATAATAGTGAGCCACTAAAATGATAGGATCAACTGTCACTAAAATGATAGTTGATAATGTGTGCCTTCCCTATCCAATTCGATTTGACTGATTGTTGATGAATCTTCAAGTTCTCATGATACTGAGACTTATATTAATTTTAAATATTCTTTCTTGATATATTTCTCTACTATGCAATGTAACATTTTCTCTAATTGGTAGCCATTCAAACTTCAAGCACAATCATTCTTTTGGGTTAGCTCTTATATGACATTGTGTATTGCCTTTTACACTTTACCAAAGGGCCCAGACATTAGCTTTTAAACTGGTACAAAGCCTTTAGCTTAAACTTTTCTACAGCTTGGTCTCTCAGCCTTGTACGAGTTCAATGCAGATGTGATTTTTCTGCTACATATATTGTACGACCATATCATGGTAGACTTCTGGTGAATGCACTTAAATTTTTTAGAGTTGATTCAGTTATGCTTAACAAGTTTGTACATCAGAAGTCTCAACCCAGTAAATTAGTGTTTTCGATACACTACCTTGTTGTGTATGAAGGTATATATTTATTAGCATTTTCTTTTTTGTCCTAGGCCAAAAAGAATGTTACTATCTCGAACCTTACTCTGATCAACATGATGATGATCACTTAAGATGCTTAAATCCCATAGTGATGAAATTCATGTCTAATGTACTTGTCTCTGCATGACTTATCTTATTTAACCAATGCCATTATGATGCCGCCAAGAACCAGAGCAGAGAAGACTTATTTGATTTATCGAAGCTTTGTTTGTTATCCTTTGTGTTAGCAAAATTAGGTGTCTTCATCCATTTGATTGTATGTTGACTTATATATATGGCTTGCTTATAAGCCTTAGCTCCTCAAAGTTTGGTACATGGCTTGTTTATAAGCTTTAGCTCTCTTTAACTAGTACTTCTTCTGAAATCTTTTTGTAATTCTTCTTTAATCACCTTGTGGTAATCCATACAGTTCAAGGTAGCATGATTGTGACCACTTATCATATCAATATAGTCAAAATATTATAGTCCTTGTATATCCTTTTCTATTTTGGCATCATCTAATTGATTATTTGTATGCAATTCTAGATGTTTAGCTTTTAAAGTTCTTTGATAACTTCTTTGTTTGTTATTAGCTTGCATGGGAAGGTTGAGTCCATGGTGGTGTTGTCTCTTGGAGGAGATGAACATGGTAAAAGAAGAGAACCCTCCAGCAAACATGGTGGTGTTGTCTATTTGAGTTCAAGGTAGCCTATTCTACATGATTAAGCATTTTTTTGAAGCAAACCCCCCAGCAAACACTATTTGGAAAGCCTTGTATTCACAATTGTGCTCATAGATGAAACTTTCTTTCCTTTTTCTGTGAGAAGTGATATTAAGATTTCTTGTAATTGTCATTTAACAGTAGGGAAACTGAAACTTTCCTTTTAACTGTTATATAACTGTTATATAATTTGTTGATTGTGTCGTGGCAGGGCGCATGAGATTAGTCTTTGCACTAAAGGCCACACGGAGAGCTCATTCTGGAATTCAAGTTGGTGCGAGTTCAACTGAGATCAATTGCAAATGAAAGGTATCAGTGCTACTTCTTATATCCTTTATTTTCTGTTGTGGACCTATTTCAATGGTGCAAACTTCTTTTATCCTTTATTTTCTGTTGAGGACATACTTTCTATTGTTATAGTACTAAACATAAAATATCACAAGTTTAGTAGGCAATTACTATGATATGGAAATGCAATTGCTTGTGAACATACAAATACCAGTTAGAAATTTAAAAAATTCATCCAACTTCTGCACATTCCACCTTATGTAGAATATCATGTTATTAAACTTCTCTCCGATATAAACAATTGATATTATTTATATCCTCCTTCGTTTTAATATTAGGCATTATAGAATGCATGTATTATGCCTTGTGAATTGTAGTCCTATTCATGACATAATGTAAAGATATGAGATACCAACACTGAAGTTTCACTGCTTTTGTCATGGCCTCATTTTGTTTAGTGAGTCTTTTTTATGAATTAACATATTTCATAAGTTTCACTCTGTGCTTCACTAATATGATATCACTGATAAATATTCATTATTGGTTAACTATTTCTCTTTTTTCTTTTAGCAATAGTACCATGTTTGTTTCATCTTTTCTTTTCACTTGACCCAATTTCTTTGGAATAAAAATTACATAAACATAGATCGAAGTACATTTACATATCTAAGAAGCAAATTTTGCTGATTGTTGTTTACTATTTTGTTTTTAGAACTTGGAGTCAAATTTGAGAAGGGGGAAGCTTAGAACATTGCCACTGGCCTCGTTACATTTTCTGTGAAGAAAAAGACTTCATTTTAGCAACATTTGAAGATTATTTATGGAGCATGGAACATACTGACGAGTATTAGTTGAAGATTCTTTCATGTAATTATTAGTTATGTGGAGGTATTGTTCAAAACAACTTCATGTGTCAACTGTTGTAGAGGGAGCAACATGTTGCACATTGAATCAGCCACACAAGAGCTTGGGTTATGTTTTCTGATACTCAAAAATGATGTGTACTGCTTTCTTTTGTTCCCTAGTTTTTAGTTCTGATATACCTCATCATTTTTCATTGTGCATTATTCATCTATTAATTTTTGGGGCATGGAGGTCGATGGTAGGTATCGCAGTAATGTTGAGAGGAGCCCCTAAGACATTAATTGACACTCATAAGACATTGAAATGTGCAAATATTTGGGTTTTTTCCAACTTTCTCTATCAGAATGGTGATCTCAAGAGAATCAAGTAAGCCCATTGCCGATAAAAAAATACTGGAACTTAGTAGAATAGGAACGAGGAATCATGGTGCAAATTTAAACCATTCATGTCAAAGTGCTTTTTACCTTGTGATTTTGTAACAAAGAATATATATGCTTGTAGAAATTTTAATATCCTAGAATTTCATTATGACTACTGTCATTAACCACCTGTGCGTATTCCTGTAGAATAGGAACGAGGAATCAGGGTGCAAACTTAAACCATTCATGCTGAAGTGCTTTTTACCTTTTAATTTTGTAACAAAGAATATATATGCTTGTAGAAATTTTTAATATCCTAGAATTTCATTATGACTAGTGTCATTAACCACCTGTGCGTATTCCTGTCAGGTACTTATGAGACATATTTCTTGCAAGGTTCACGATATCGGCATAAGATCCTTCTTATGAGTACCGGTATCGGTAATGGCGGTATCGACAATAAAGATAGTTTTGGATCGGAGTATCAAATTTTTTGGTATCGCAAACAAATAATTATTAATAAATTTAGAATTTTTTTAGACGTATAGACATAATTTTAAGCACTTTCTGTACTGTTTCATAGTAGTTTTCAATGGGAATGAATCAAAAGTTACCCTTGATGATTGGTTTACCTACGACAGATAAATTTTCTTCATTTACATACCTTTATTAGTCTTTTTCGTAAAATTTTCTTTGTCAAATTGACTGGGAAATAGACCGCCAATGTCGGTATCGATCAGTATCGGTAATGGTTGGTAACGGATCGGGACATGCCAAACCATATCGGTATCGACTGTATCAGATCGGTATCAGACGATGCTGCAAACTATAATTTCTTGTTACTTAAGATTTTATACAAATCAGACTTGTTAATCACAAGCTGGTCCTTAATGTTTACGAAGACCTCAAATGCAATGGACAATCTATAGCAAAATGGGCATTTTCATCTCTTTTTTTCGAAAACTCTTTAGAAGCGTCAACAAGTGCTTTTATGGTATTACCAAAAAATTTCTATCTAAAAGCACAAATATTGACATTCTTAACATACAGATACAAAGTTTGGCTATAATATTATCTGGAATACAACCTTTTCATGGTTCATGTTCATGGATATAGGTTTGAATTGAATTATTTGTATTCTGGTGTTATATTGTGTCAGATATTACTAAAATGGCTAGCTAACTTTATGTGTTTGGAAGCTAAATATGTAAAACTGTAGTTGTCTGCAACACTTTGAGTTCTAACATTGTTGAGTTGCCTCTTTTTGTAGAGCATTTTCTATGAACAAGGTTTTGTATAAAAGTGTGCAATTTTATATTCAAACTATAGAAGCGGCATCTATAGGACATTCTTTTGATCCTTTTCTTGAATTACAGTACAATCTATACTTTTGTTAATGGAAATGAAGAAAAGATAAAAAAACGTTGAACAGTTAAAAGTTAAAATTGGAGCTATGGGATTAGCATGTCACAATTTATTTGACTGCATCTTACGTGCTCTTTTATTTTGTTAGCTACTGAAATCTTCATGTGTGGCTTTTTAATCTGTAATTTGCTTGCACTATTTCTACATTGTGTTGTTTCAGATTCTAGAAAGATAATTCTTGTGTCCTTACTTACAAGTTGATTTTAATATGTCACTTCATAATCATCCATTTAGAATGTCATCTTAAGTGTCATATATGTTTCTTCAATCATCATTTTGCCTCTTCTGAAAATATGCATGATAGCTTATGTTGTACTTTACTGAAGGTCCTCTCATCTGGACCTTTGTATACTCATGCACCATATGCTAACTTCGTAATGTATCTGACAACAAAGTCGCTCTGTAATTGAATCTGTTAGCTGGTTGTGTATATGCAACTTGTGGTTTCAGGACATTGGGCTCAAAGACAACAGAGATGGTTCACGCAATATGGTTGTATTCCAGTATGGATCTGCAGTCTTATTTAATATTGCAGATCATGAAGCCGAAGAATACCTGAATGCAGTCAGAAAGTATGCATGCTTCTGGATTGCTCCCAGAGATGAGAAAAGGATGGTAAGTGGTAACTTATGGACAATATATATGAACCATTATGCCTTCCCGATTGAAAATTTGATGTCGTCCTCAATCATTTATTGTTGTTATGTTGCTTGGATGAACTTTTGAAATGTTTTTCATATGCTTGACCTTGCCGGGATGACATATCCATTGATTTGCTTTATTATATGTTAATTGTACGCCATTCTCAGCATATTCACAAACTCAGTATGGAGTCAAAAAAAAAATCAAATGGGATGACATTTGGTATTTAAATGAAATTACGTATAAATGGCTCAAAAGAGAGTCATACTATTATTAGGCCACTGAAGAAACTTAGAAAATTGAAAAGACACTTAGAGAAATACAAAAGCCAGCCTATAATTAGATTAACTTCAATTCTCAATCACCAGAGGATACCAAAGAGATGTCTAGATTTTTCTCAACAGTTAGGCCTAAACAAATTTGGATTACTACGCTGTAAAAAAGGAATATAGTTTGAAACTTTGTACTCAAAGAACAAAAGTTTCCCAACCACTCTTTTCTAAATTGGTTCTAGTGTAATACGAATAGATGGTTAATAGTGAAACTTCGAATAAGAGTAAGGTAGTGTCATTGTTCTGGAATATAGCGTCGGAATAAAAAGTTTCCCAACATTGTTTTTCTTATCTCAACAACCACCAAAAAGAAAAGGTTAAAGATGAATCATTCAAGAAGATTAAAGTAGGGTCATTGTAGATAATTGCCGATATGTATTTTGAATCACTTATGTTGCAACATCGTTCTATTTAAATTCTTGTAGACAACAATACACTGATAGGATGACAAGGTTGGAGTATATAGTATGTATTTGGGATACAAGAGGTCTCTGTTGACATAACCAAGAAGATTGTGAGGACTGAAAGCAGAGATTGGTAGCTCAGTGGTTGGAAAGAATCAGCAGGAAGCAGTTGCATTAGAATAGTGAGGATTATAAATGGTAATATGCTATACTAAACACTATTTCGTTTATCCATTATCCAGGTTTGTCATTTTATTGTATTGATGAAATTGGAATAGTGAGGATTATAAATGGTGGGTAGGTTCTCTAACATTTTTTGAATGAGAACATGCTCCTCAATTTCTCTAACTGTTCTCTAACATTATTTGAACATGGTATAAGATACAATCTGGATGCTATCTAGTAGCGTTTACCCATGTTTTTTGAGTCTAATAAAGAGAGGGTTAACTCAAATAGACATAATTTTTATCTTCATAAGATGGGATATGAAGTTCCCAGAATCTTGCTCCTATTGAAGATAATACAAATTCGGATTGACCTGCAATTTAAACATTTGTACCATTTCTTTCAAATCTTGGAAATCTTTCCATCCGTCCTACTCCACACTGATACACATGACACCTCTTGCACAACAAATTATGCTCAACATGCCCACTGTTGTTAATTGCATCAAGTGTGGACACACTACTAGATATCAGAATAATTGTACCAGTGTGTAGTGAACTGTAGGATATCCTTACAAAGGTAATTGCACATCAAAAGTTTCATCAATAGGGATTCTGCTTTCAGCACCTGTTTTACTTCTATGTTTTGTTTTACTTCTATAGTATTTTAATATAGTTCATATTTCTACATTTATTACCTTTCCTATTTCAACCACCTACATAAATTATTGAGAAATGAAGCTCAACTCATTTGTTAGCATAATTTGTCTTGCTAATATCAGAATTGATAATGACAGCATGCAAGACTCGCTGTTATCAATTAATTATAAGGCTAATATCAGAATTGATAGTCACAGCATGCAAGACTTGCTAATATCATAATTTGGCTTGCTAATATCAGAATTGTTAGCTCAACTAATTCATTGTTACCCAAGCGTCCAACCTCATTTATGTTGACCAATCCACAAGCACTGGCTTTAGTTACAGTAAAGATTTACTTGACCTTTGCTATGGTGAGAAGGGTGTAAGTGATGATATATATGACTTTTTGCAGGTAAAACTAGTCTGAACTTTGGCAACTGATTGATTATTTTCTTGTTTATAAGCAGTCTATCTGATGACTAATAACCATTTTGTTTATAATTTCAATAACTTGTAGGCATTTTTTAAAGAGCATCCATACTACCTAGCGAATGACTTGTATATTACTTGTGAATCGTATGCGGGACACTATATCCCTACTGCTACTGAAAGCGTTCATCGAGGGAACAAACAAAATGAAAGTCTGCATATAAGTTTGAAGATACCTTGTAGAGTCTATGCAAGTCTTCCTATTGACTATACGATCAACAAGCAAAATTATGCTGTATTGATGTCAACTCGACATCGTTAATTATAGTCATTCTCAATATTTTCCTAAGCCTTTTTTTACTATGATTCTGATATATCATTTGCTTAATATCAATGAGATTAGTTTAGTAGATAGAATGTATGGATTATAATTAAAAGGAATGATGATATATGGGGCTCGTATGTTACATTTTAACAATTGGTATTGAATAAAGGGTCAGCAACAAGAACTGAAATTCCAACCCTTCAGGGATAAGGCCTTACACTGGCTGATAATCTCCACATCCCTGCAAGGACCCTATATACAATTCCAAGCATGGGGTAATCTGTTATTCAAGTAGGAGGGGAATAAATGTAGCCAACATCTCTATGTACATCTCAGCATGCACTTTTAACTTTGCATTATGTAACATATTGTTTGGTAATATGGAGTTATTTTGAGTTTTTTAGGTAACAAGGTGGCAGCTTTCGAATAAACTTGATGGTCCGGGAAGAGCTCTCAAATGGGAGTATGTTAGAATGAATGGGTATGAAAGAGCTGACAGTGCCCAAGTACTTGCAGTTCAGGGAAGAGCTATTAGATGGAACGTTAGTGGTATGAATTTTAAATTGCTTTATTTTGTTAAACTCAGTAGTATAGTAAAATGTTGTATTTGATCAATAAAAGATTATTTTGTAATTTATATATTGTTGAACTTATAATATTAATTGGAGTGTGGTTTAATTACTCGTTGCAAAGATGGTTGAATACAAATGCATGGAAAATATATTACAATTATATTTTTTTAAATAGCTTTATCTATACCGACGTTTTTGTTAAAACGTTGGAAAATTGTTGGTAATGCAAATCCTAACATTTTTTTGCAAAAGTAGCCTAAATTTCGATTTTTTGTAAAGCGTTGGAAAATTTCACCCATTATTGAACAATTTTTGACGTTTATTAAACGTTGCTGCAAACGTTGGCTTTACCTACACCGACGTTTTTCTGAAACGTCGTAAATTCCCAACTAGAAAAACGACGACGTTTGCATAAAATGTTGAAAAAAATGTTGGGAATACATATACCAACGTATTTTTTACCTTTTTTCAACGTTTATAAAATGTTGAAAAAAATTATTTTTATTGTAGTGTCTTGACTAATTCGTCCCGCAGGCCCAGATCCTCGAGGAACCACGGCCTTCCGCAGCCAGATCATCAGGAAGGCGGCTAAGGTTTCTTTCGGACTTAAAGCAATCAGATTCTGACAGAAGTAATTACGAACTCCAAGGGTGGGTTTCCCTTCGTCATCTACTGAGGAAACAGATACCCCGCCTTTAGTCATCAGATCGTCTACATCGTCAGTAGTATATGCCCGACACGCGGTAAAATAAACCTTCTCCAGCATCGACGGACGCTTGGTAAAGATATAGTTCGTCCAGGCCTCGATATATGGCAGAGCGTGCATCCCACCCAGGCGCATGCATACTTGGTGATGGTGAAGCAACTCCATATACATAGCCATCACCTCAGGACATTTGTTCTCTAGCACTAGAAACTCCTTTTTACAAGGGGTATATTCCTCATACGACGCGTCCCCCTACGGTAGCTTCGAGATGGCATGCATCTCATATAGGGCCAAATCCATCTCTCCACAAAGGGTAAAGAAGGTCCCGGTATAGTGGTTAAATAGTTCCCGCAAGGTTATGAACAGAGATAGATTGATCTCTATTCTTTGCTTAGTAGCCCTGATGGCACGCCGCAGGCCCGTACCCATCAAATCCTGCTTGAATCTACCCAACACCTACTGGGTTAGCTCGCTCCATTCCACTTGGGGGAAAATCCAACCTTCGATATGGAACATATCCTTCGGATATGTATAGCCTATGGCCAGAAGCCTGTTAGCAAAAAGAGAGGCTCGGAACGGATGCACTTATGTGGTAAAGTTTATAAGCAGACGACCAGGGAGTAACACCCGCAGCATAGCTAATGGACCGTTGGGTGCACTCTTGAAAGAATCCCTCTAGATGGAGCACCCCTCCACTTTGATATGGCCGGTCATCAACCCTCCTTGCATCGAGGTCAGGTCCTATTCCATAAAATGGTTCTCGGCCAAGCAAAGGAAGACCTAAAGCTAGATATGCTGATCGATCAACGAAATGTACAGAGAGAGACCATTATTCTTAAAATAGCAGTTTTCATTTATCTCCAGAAGCTTGGTATTTTCCAAGACAAGCTAATCACCAAAAAGAAATAAAGGTTTCAGCATCTTGATGGGGTTAGAGGGGGGAGACACTTGCCCCAGTCCATCATACGAAGAAAGTATACAGGCTATTGATCCCGTATCATGACTAGTTGCCCTTTTGGTTGACCTTGGGTAATCAGCTGTCGAACAAGAGTGATAAGTGCCTCGTTAATGTTTATGCTCGAGGCACAAGCCGTCGAGTTCAAAGGGATGTCCCCAAAGAGACACGCGGAAACAGGAACAATACATGAACAAAGTATGTCAGAAATATGCAAAATAATTTAAAAAAACAAAAGCACTGCACCAGCGTCCATACAGTCATCATCTGTACAGTCAGCCAAAAAATATCCACACAGATACTTTGTCGAAAGCACTACACAGAAACACTTCATGCATGTAATCTTGGCACATAGTGGGTCGTTACTTTGTAGAAAGTAACAACTCTGCACGTCAGATTAATAAAGCCTCCGCACATCTTTGGAACACCATTCCGAAGAATGGAGCCCATGCACATTAGCAGGAAAAGGCATTAGCATATCTTCGAGATGACCCTCCTAAGAGTCGACCCTTATATACATCAGCAAACCAGGAATGTTAAATGTAGATCAGACACCTACTGGAAACAGGCGGCCGCACATCTCCCTGCACTGAGACTTCTACGTTAGGAGCTTTCTCAACAACGTTAGTTTTGGAGCCAGCTCCTTCCCTCTGGCCTGTCGAGTGCTCGTCGTGGCCTCTCCAGCTTGTCTCGCCGATGATGTTCTCATCTATCTCGTACTCACGGTGGACGATCTGGAGCTAGTTGCCGCCTTGTTGGTCTTTTTGGAGCTCGCCGTAGGAGCTTTCGGATTACTTGATTTATTGGGAGCCATAGCGAAAAAAGATAGAATTTAGAAGAAGTAGAAGACTCTGATCAAAGGCTTCGGGGAGAAAAGAAAAGCCTTAAAGCTTTTCTCCCTCATAACAGACCCAACTTATAGGGAATAGCCACGTCACCAGAAGAAGACAAAATACTCGTGATCGAGGAAACTCTTCGAACGTCGTGGGAATGAAAAGTTAAGGTCATGATGACCGTTCCCTATAAACAAGGAGTTGTGATCAAACTTTTATTGAAGCGACGGATCAAGGCATTTAATGCCGAAGGCTAAGCGTGACGACATCCTGTCAGTAGATGTGATGGGCATTTGCTTGCAAAGGACACATGTCATGCTTCTGCTCAAAGTATTCCGAGCTTGACTCAAGTTCGAAACACTTTGAAGAGAGGCTTGTAGAAGCATAAAAAAGCATACCTATCAAGAGTGCAGGTAGTGTTCTCGCTAAACAAAGCTTCACAAAAGAACAGGTACCCAAAAGCGCAGACAGAAAATCAAAGTCATAGTACATAAAGCGTTCTTTATTAAAATTATGTCTACAAGGATCTATTACATATTCGTTATGATTACAAGAAAAGAGCTTTATTAAAATCATGTCTACAAGGATCTATTACAGATTCGCCATGAAAAAGAACTAAAGCGCCTAAAAATCTTTAAGGAAGTTAATCTTCGCAGACGTGCAACCCCCAGATGCGCAACACTATTTGAACGAGCCACTTCCTGAAGTAGCTATTGGTCTGAGCAAGAACTCAGTCCATAGCACAAGCTGTGCCACCGTCATTGAGCATGGCAGATCACAACCTGTATCTCTTCGGATTGGCAATCAATCTAAACCGAAAAGCTTGTATCTCGAAGACCTTCAAGATGTTGTTCAGGTTCGAACTCCTTACGCCAAATGCTCAAGTGCATTACAAAACTCAGGACCAGTTCTTCTACAAGGACACATCTTCTTGGAACGAAGGGATCTACAACCAACAGTCGACCTATGCAAGGCTAATGGCCGCTTGAAGCTAAGTCGGGATCGAGCATGACGGTAGGAATGTTAAGAGACATAAAACACAACCCTTCAGAAAATCTTCCCTTTATATAGGGTGAGTGTAGTCTAACCCACATTCTATGTGGCCATCGGTCACAGGCCACCGAATTAATGGATGAACCTGAAACTCAGCATAATGAACCTCATTTAATAGGTTCATTTCGACTAAATCCTAGGCCACTAAATACTTGGAATTCCCTTAAATGTCAACGGTGATTACAGAAGAGGACGACCGACTCGTCTGCCAAAAGAATAGTCATTAACTGCTCTTAAAAAACTTTAACAAAAATAGCTCCATCATCCCTGAAGTACAGACAACTGACTTCTTCCTCTCCTCGACTTAAGACCACAGCCAGTTTGTTCCTTCTCCAGCGCCCTAGCGATAACCCAAAAGTGCAGTAACTTCTTACATCCTCAAGACCAAGTCCACTACTCACAGTGACTTCGTCGACTCAAGCACAAGTCTACTACTCGCTCTCAAGCACAGTGACTCCGTCGCCCAAAGCACAAGCCTACTCGTCACCCTAAAGCACAGTAACTTTGTTGCCTAAAGCACAAGTCCACTTGTCGCCCTAAAAGTGCAGTGACTCCATCGTTCGAAGCACAATCATCTTATATATTGCTCTAAAAGCGCGGTGACTCCATTGCCTGAAGAAAAGTCTATTCGTAGCCCAGAAGCGTAGTGACATAGAAGCTTTGCTAGAAGCACAGGTGGCATGGTTCCACAGGTATCCTTTTACATAGTACCGAAATGGTTTGTTTAAACCACTACCCTTAAGAAATAACAGAGTTCGATTCTGTTAACAAGCGCCCTATCCTATCAGTTTGTTTAAACCATAGATAAAGTTGGACTTTGTTCTCATAAACGAGGGCTATATCCAATCGATTTATTTAAACCAATGCCCCCTTAAGATAAGACAAAATCTAACCTCGGAGATAGAAACATAATCTGCTTAGGTTCATTCGATCAACAATAAACACACGCCATGTGTCGTTTATTCAGTTGTTGATAACTCTCCCAGACATCTTGATAAAAGAGAATCACACCGTCCACCACGTGTTAGCTCAGCACTTGCACCCACCATACAACCTCAAGATTCTCTCATATCTCTATGTGTAGCATTTCTACACGATTCTTATGTACATCATATATGTGCTCTCCTATAAACAGAAGGAGTTTTCCTTCGATAAAGAGGCTTTAAAATCTTCAACTTCGGTACCATCTTGATTGGCAACCCTGGAGTTTCAATCCCCAACGCCAGAAAGCCAAAGCAAGTTCAACTCTTCATCAGATTGTCAATGGAGTAAAGGAGTCACTGCAGTGCTCGATCTCGATTGTCACACTTTTTTAGAAATTTTGTACTTAGTTCTCCTGTTTATGAGCTAACTGTACTATTTTTAAATTTAATATACAAAAAGTTCGTATAACCATTTGTCATGGCAAATACTTATAGGTTGGCACTTCATGTCCTGCAACAGAAAAGTCAATTGTATATGGGATATGAATGAAGTATAGTCTTTGGAAGGATATGGTGTGGTAGTGTGTGATGTAGGCAAGTACGTATATTAGTGTTGATAATAGAAAATGGACATTTGTGATTGAATTTCTAGGTTCAAGGTTTAGTTGTAGGTAAGAAGTAGGATAGGAGAAGGGGAAAGGGTTAAGGATTTGGTAGGTAAAGGTCAAACATGAGTGAAGGGGGTATTTGGCCTAAGCATATATGAAGAAATATATTTGAGCTAGGGTTACAAGGAGTGTATGGGTACATTGGTATCCATGTGCCTACTGTAGAAGCATGGAAAATATTGCTTTTAGTCCCACATCGAAAAGGAGAAGAAGAAAGGGCTCACTCCATTCTATAAATAGAGCCCCCTTTCCTCCTTTGAAAAGGGCACCAACTTCTCTTCCCTCCTTCCAACTTGGACTATTCCTATTACGCACCTTCGGGTGCTAAGTCGAAGAAGTCCAGGGCAGCGCGGGCTCGTCGAGCTCAGTCAGCTGTCCCAACCTCTGACCATCAGAGCACCCCGCTAACTGTTAAAGCAGGTCTCTGATGGAAAGTTGTAAACATGATACCTACGCACTCGTGTGTTTGGGATACCCGGGCCCACAAAACGAGTACAAAGGTTGACCGAGATGTCCTTGACTTGCTAGATAGGATCTTTCACAAATGCAAGGAAAGAAGGGGATTCTCTATGCCGTTCGAATTCAACATGGAGCTTCATACGGCTCAAAATCCAGAAAGTTTCATGTGGCCCAAAAGCAGTAGGGGGCCTTAGGCGGCCCAAAATCAACATGGAAGCCCATGCGGCTCAGCCAGAAGGAGCCTCATGCGGCTCAGAAACTCATGCAGACCGAAAGTCTTCTGGAGACTCATGCGGCTCGGATAAGCTCTATGCAGTTACGACTCCGGTCATGACGACTCTTCATGCGGCTCGAGTATGAAGGCTCTCATACGGCTCGAGTATGGAGACGTTCATACGGCTCGGTCGTGACGACTCTTCATGCGGCTCGGCCATGACGACGCTCATGCGGCTCGAGTATGAAGACTCTCATACGGCTCGAGTATGGAGATGCTCATGCGGCTCGGTCGTGACGACTCTTCATGCGGCCCGGTCATGACGACGCTCATGCGGCTCGAGTATGAAGACTCTCATGCGGCTCGAGTATGAAGACTCTCATGCGGCTCGGTCATGACGACTCTCATGTGGTTCGGGTATGGAGACTCTCATGCAGTTTGGGCACGACGACTCTCATGCGGTTCGAGTGTGATGACTTTCATGCGGCTCATGAGCACAACAGTTGGGACACGTGGCTGGACACGTGTCAAAAGTCGATCATATCTCAATAACCCAGATTTGCTGCAATCAAAGATTGGGTCAAATCCTAATAATCTGGGACACGTGGCAGAAGAATGAATTAAACTTATTCATTTAGATTCGTAGATATCAGCAAATCATCATCACGAAGATTTATTCCAATCAGCATTAATTACTGATAGGATTTGGTGCAATCTACATTAAGTGGTCCAGATTCATCACACTCAAGATTAATGGCCCAGATTGATCAATCAATAGGCCGCCGCCATCTCTAGAAAGCAATCATTGCAAACCCTAATGATCACACCCCATTCTTATAAATAGCAAGGTGCCATTCCCTTGCAACATATATATTTTCCTGATATAAAAAAAAATACAACGAAGAGAGCACAAACAGAGAGACCCCTTCTCGAGATCAGAGAGCATTAGAAGACTTGGAAAAAAGAGCAGAGAGAGCAGAGAGAGCATTTCTTCAACGCCGAGCAATCTTCTGGAGCCAAGGCTGCATACCGATCGTCCAAGAAGTAAGGCAGGGCTGCCGTCGCCTTCCCGAGCCTCTATCGTCACCCCCCAGAATCTAAAATAAATAATTGTACTTAGTCTGCTGTACCTAGGCTTTCGTCCCTAGGCTTTCTTTGTACAAGCGAGTTTGTAATGTGAAGTAAAAGTCCAGTCCTCCGATAATTGTTCTGCTCTTTTATATTTTATGGCAAACACGATGGCGACTCTGCTGGGGACAAACTTCTCCACGGCTGAGGAGTTGGTGATACAATCGGATGCAGCCAAACTTGGCTTCACACAACAGAAGATGGTTGTTCGCTTCGACCAACAGGCGTTCGAAGAGATGCTCTCCGTAGGAAGCGCTGGCCCGGTCCAGAAGCGCACCCGCACCACGAAGGCTCGCAAAGAGTGGAGGCCAAAATTGTTTGCTCCTTCCCAGACCCTCGATGGAGTACTCCCTGCTACCCAAGACGACGAAAGCGATTCTCGCGTGGCCCCACTTCAAACCATAGAAAACTCTGCTGTTCCCAAGTCCGGCAGAGAAAAGCACTACGATGCTGGACTTGCAGGGGCAAAGGGCGATTCTATGTGCACCAGAAAGAAATCGAACAAGGGTCCTAGCCGCAAAGCAAAGACTCATGCGGCCAAGATTGGCAGCCGCATGAATGATGACCATGCGGCTGAAACTGCTAGCCAAATGCATAGTACTCATGCGGCCAGGATTTCCAGCCGCATGCAGAATACTCATACGGCCAGGGTTTCTAGCCACATGGAAAAGATTCATGCGGCTACGATCACCAGCCGCAAGAGGATCACTGATTCCAGCCGTATGACGCCTACTCCACGTGGCTCCGTCTTCGATCGACTCTCTTATGGTCCTGATCTCTTGTGCTCCCAAGAGGACATGTCTGATTCTCTCCAGTACCACTTGGACTCTTCCTACTATATGCCCTCATGCACTAGAGTGAAGAAGTCCAAGGCAACACGAGCTTGGCAAGCCCAGCAGACTGTCCCGACCTCTGACCATCCGAGCGCTCCGCATACTGTTATGTGGGCCTCTGATGGGAAGTTGTACAGAACCACTCGAATCCAGCCCCCGGCAGCAAACGGACAAAGTGGTTCCTCTGACCTGCGTGAGGCTATCCTCCACAAACGCGAGAAAAGAGAAGGGGTCTCGATGTACAAAGAGTCCTCACACGGACGTCACTGCACCCAGATCATTGTCAACTGCTGTTGCAACAACGCGGCAGTAAAAGAAGACCGGTCATCCGTCTTCCAAAGGCTACAACATCCGAGCTCAGAGGACGAGGCGCCTCCAGTTGTCTCTTGCAACTCTACTCATAAAAACCCCGCCGAAGGGAGAGGAAAGAAGACAAGTACCTCCAGCCCAAGGATATCAACCACTACAGCTAAAAGACTTTCTTCTAAATGGTTGTCCACCACCGGAGTTTTCCAAGGCACCCGTTCAAAGACGAAATCTGCTACAATGGAAGATTCATCATCCACATCGCTGGGGGTCATAGGAACTGGGGGTAGCACTCCTCTGAACATCTACGACAATCCGATGTTCCAAGGAGACGAGCTCGGGGAGACAACTCTCCCATCAGGTACAACAAATGCTGATGTCCCCGAGGACATCCATGACTCTCAGGATGAAGCAAGCTCCGAAGCTGGGGGTACTATTCCCTCCGAGTCTGAACCCGAAGATAACATTCCCACATCCCCCGATAACTTCTCGGTACATGGGTATGACTCGGAGGGCGCATCCTCCACCGTTTCTTCCATCACTTCCCATGTAAGAACGGTGTTCATGACGGACAGCAATCAAGGTAGTTCCAGTGATCGCCAACGCATCGACACTCTGGAGGCTATACTGCAGGCCTTGGTCAAGTCTGTAGATAAAATCAAGGCAGCTCTTCCAACTCTGCAAGGAGGGACGCCTGGCCAAATAAGCACGGGTCCCGCGGTCAATGCGGACTCAAACTCAGCGGCACCCAACCCGGGCAATAATCCTCCTGAAACAACGGCCCCCACCGCTGCAGATGAGGCCCGAGAAGTAAGAAGAGAGGTTCAGGAGCTCCGATCCATGTTCCATGCCCAAAAAAACTCTCAAGACCTCAGAATGTGGCAACCATACCCTACTGAATGGAGGGATGTTCCATTCCCACCAAGATATAAGCCGTTCAATATCAACCCATATGATGGCAAGACCTCGACAAGTCGGTACATCACTTACTTCGAGGTCACCACCGACCATCTGCCCCATGATGATGCTATCCTCATACGATTATTCATTGGGGCATTGGAAGGAGTCGCCTTCGACTGGTACCGCAACCTGCCAGACAACTGCATCCACTTCTTCGCCGACTTCAAGCGCATGTTCTTGGAGAGATTCTACAAGGTAGGGCAGGACGTCACGATGTCCACCCTCATGGACGTCATTCAAGGGAAGAAAGAGTTGACAAGGAACTATATCGAGCGGTTTTACCAAACCGCGATGAAGCTGCCCTCAGGAAACTCGAATTCCTCTTTGATAGAAATTTGCCAAAAGAGATTGCTCCCAACAATCAGTCTCTGGATGGGCGAAAGTCAATTCAAGGACTGAAAGGCATTTATCATTAGTGCTACAAGTGCCGAAGAACGTTTGAAGAAGGCTCGCCAACTGGGATTATACATCTCGGAGGAAGAGAACAAGGGCAAGCGTCCCAACACCAACAACGACAATGGGGGTAACCTCCAATAATCGAGACAATAAGGGGAAGCAGGCTATGGCGGCTGAAACAACCCAAAAACCTGAGTCAAAATCGGCAGACAAACAATGGCCGCAAATTACTTACTCTTTCGATGGCGGCCACGTCAAGCCTATCTTAGACATGCTCATACAAGGAGACAGAATTCAGCTTCCTCCACCAAGACGGGAACCTCGGCCGGCAGATCTGGAGAACCCAAAGTTCTGCCATTACCACCGCTACGTCCACCATGCTACACACGACTGCTACCAACTGAAACGATACATCCAAAACCTCATCGATTCGAACGCTCTGGCCATCGATTTTGAGGAGGTAACCGCAGCAGCCAACATGGTATCTGTACAATTCGGCAGCTTTCCTCCAACAGAGACTCAAGACGGTGTCATACCCATCCCTCTGGCGACGATAGAAATTGCTAATCTTTCGCCTGCTCGGGATCAAGCTGCTGGTCTAATACCCCTCACCACATCACAAAAGGAAATCATGTGGGTCCATCCGGACCTGGTCCACGAGGTGACTCAGTCCACGCCGCCTCCTATTCACAAGAAGAGAAGTAGAAAAGTCAGATCCTGGCGCACCATCTCGACAGATGTGGAAGAGGTCACGGCCGTCGTTACTCGATCTGGAGCACAATCCCATCCTATGGCTGAGAACTCGACTGAAGATCATCCGCCAGCTACCACTGACGCTCCAGGGCCTTCTCAGCCTTCGACGACCGACAAGCCTAGGCCGAAGGAGACTCGCTTCGACAAATCCCTTCGAAAAGAGACACCTCAGGGGTTGGAGAGGCCCTACAACTTCGACATCTTGGCACAATTGGCTAATACACTGGCCAAATTATCCTTATATGAACTCCTGAGGCTCTCGAAGGATGTCCGTGCAGCTTTGAGCGATGCACTCCAAAATACCAACGCATACTTGGCTCAGGTCAACCTCACGGGAGAAAATCAGCCTGCGGATCTCCAAGACAGTGCGTGTACGGGAGCGATGCCCAATATCGTCTTTACTCCACAGGACATGCTCATCAAGACCAACCTGCACGATCGCCCATTATACTACACTGGATACATCGGCAACGTAAAGGTGGATCGAATGCACATTGATCCTGGGTCTTCCATAAGCATCATTCCGAAGGGTTTGCTACATTATCTTCGTATTCCGATGCATCGCCTGATGCCTACAAGCACCGCCATCAGCAGTTTCAATTCGGGCAGGAGCTACCCCATTGGGAAGATTCGTCTGAAGTGTCAAATTGGCGATCTTCAGTCGGAAGTCACCTGCTACGTCATAGATGCCGACACTTCTTACAACATCCTCTTGGGGTGCCCTTGGATACACGAATACATGATCGTGCCTTCCACGCTGCATCAGTACTTCTAGTACGTCGACAAACACGGCATCGTGAGGACAGAATTTGTTGATATCGATCCCTTCAAAGGGGTCGAATCCTACTCCTCAGACTCTTGCCTGGACGAAAAGTCAAAGAAGCACCTTGATGATGGAGATGTGCAAGCTCGTGCCGAACAGCCACAGGGAACACACCATTCTTCCTGGTGTACGGGAGTGAGGCAGTTCTCCAATTGGAGACTCAAATACCCTCACTTCGCGTCGCCCTCACTTATCAATTAATGACGGATGATAACTATCATCACCGGCGACAAAAGTTAGTGGCCTTAGATGAAAAGTGCCTCTTAGCTCAACAACGGATCGAGCTATACCAAGCACGCATCTCTGGAGCCTTCAACAAGAAGGTCAAAATCAGAACATTCCAAGTGGGCGATCTCGTTCTGGCAGTCCGGAGGCCGATGGTCATGACTCACAAGACCGCCGGCAAGTTCCAGCCAAAGCGGGAAGGCCCATTCATCATTGAGGCTGTATTCTCCAACGGTGCTTACCGCCTCGTAAAACAAAATAAAGACTTGCTCATGTTGCCCGTCAATGGCAAGTTCCTCAAGAAATATTATGTCTGAGTGACATTCCAGATCATCGAGTAATGTACCCGCTGGTACCGCTGAACTCACCCTCACATTCTCCAGACCATTGAGTCACGTACCCGCTGGTACCGCTGAACTCATCCTTACAATTTTCCAGATTTTTGAGTTACGTACCCGCTGGTACCTCTGAACTCACCCTCACAACATTCCAGATTATCGAATCATGTACCCGTTGGTGCCGCTGAACTCACATCCACAATATTCCAGATCATCGAGTCATGTACCCGCTGGTGCCGCTGAACTCACACATCTACAATATTCCAAATTATCGAGTCATGTACCCGCTGGTGCCTCTGAACTCACATCCCGGTCACTCTTTCAGATAGTAAGTCATGTATGATCATACCTCTAAACTTTCTTCCTGGAAGAGATCCTCCCTCGTGATCCAATACCCGTACTTCCAGTGCACAAAAAGGGTAACATATCCACAAATATCCAAAACGGCCATGTCCTCATTACCTCTGAGTCGTCTCAATTCCGCCAAACACAAATCACCCCTTACATAAAACTTCCATGTCCTCATTACCTCTGAGTCGTTCTATGTACCATCCTTCATTGAGCCCACTCCTGCTATGTCCTCATTACCTCTGAGTGGGAAGGCTCCGTCGAAGAAACCTTCATGCTTGCCATATCCTCATTACCTCTGAGTAAGTAGGATGATTCCCTTTCGACATATTATCCGTACCCACAACCGGAGTACGCCAAGGATAATAGGTCCACAAATATTCTCCGCTGAGTTCACTCCTGCCATGTCCTCATTACCTCTGAGTAGGAAGACTCCACGGTAAAACCTTCGTGCTTGCCATGTCCTCATTACCTCTGAGTAAGTATGTTGGTTCTCTCTCGTCTTATTATCCATACCCTGAACCAGGGTACGCCAAGGGTAATAGGCCCACAAATGTCCTCTGTTGACCACAAATATCGTCCGTCGAGTCCACTCCTGCCATGTCCTCATTACCTCTGAGTAGGAAGATTCTGCGGTGAAAAGCCCTCATGCTTGCCATGTCCTCATTACCTCTGAGTAAGTATGTTGGTTCCCTTTCATCCTATTATCTGTATCATAAGCTAGGGTACGGCAAGGATAATAGGCCCACAAATGTCCGCTGCTGACCACAAATGTCCTCAGTTGACCACAAATGTCCTCTGTTGACCGCAAATTTCTTATCATGCCCCGGGAGCCCAGCTGCTCCATGGCATTCTTTCGCCCGATACCAAGAACCTCCATATCCGCCTTACCGCGGAGTTGTTCTAGGTATACCTATCAAACTTATTATCCGTACCTCAAACCAAGGTATGCCAAGGATAATAGGACCACAAATGTCCTCTGTTGACCATAAATATCGTACTAGGTCCCCTAGTACATCCACATCTTTCTTCATCATCACATGCTTTCGGAGCCCAGCTGTTCCATAGCATTCTTTCACCCAATGCATAGAACTTCCACGTTGATAGCACCTCTGAGTTGTTCTATGTATCCTTATTCGGGTTCACTCCTACCACGTCCTCATTACCTCTGAGTAGGAAGGCTCTACTTTAGACCCATATTTACCACGTCCTCATCCCCTCTGGTTAAATATGATGGTTCCCTCTCTCAACCTATTATTCGTACCTAAAACGGAGGTACGCCAAGGATGATAAGTCCACATAAAATCTCCAGCGGAACTACCCAAACCTATCACGTCCATGCTACCTCTGATTGGATTGCCACACCCAAACAACTCTACTTTTCATGCTTCTTATTCAAAGTGTTCCAAATTTACAATTTGGAAACTTTGAAGGGGGTCCTGTAGAAGCATGGAAAATATTGCTTTTAGTCCCACATCGGAAAGGAGAAGAAGAAAGGGCTCACTCCATTCTATAAATAGAGCCCCCTTTCCTCCTTTGAAAAGGGCACCAACTTCTCTTCCCTCCTTCCAACTTGGACTCTTCCTACTACGCACCTTCGGGTGCTAAGTCGAAGAAGTCTAGGGCAACGCGGGCTCGTCGAGCTCAGTCAGCTGTCCCAACCTCTGACCATCAGAGCGCCCCGCTAACTGTTAAAGCGGGCCTCTGATGGAAAGTTGTAAACATGATACCTACGCACTCGTGTGTTCGGGATACCCGGGCCCACAAAACTAGTACAAAGGTTGACCGAGATGTCCTTGACTTGCGAGATGGAATCCTTCACAAACGTAAAGAAAGAAGGGGATTCTCTATGCCGCTCGAATTCAACATAGAGCTTCATGCGGCTCAAAATCCAGAAAGCTTCATACGGCCCAAAAGCAGCAGGGGGCCTTAGGCGGCCCAAAATCAACATGGAAGCCCATGCGGCTCAGCCAGAAGGAGCCTCATGCGGCTCAGAAACTCATGCGGACCGAAAGTCTTCTGGAGCCTCATGCGGCTCGGATAAGCTCTATGCGGTTACGACTCCGGTCATGACGACTCTTCATGCAGCTCGAGTATAAAGACTCTCATGCGGCTCGAGTATGGAGACATTCATGCGGCTCGGTCGTGACGACTCTTCATGCGGCTCGGTCATGACGACGCTCATGCGGCTCGAATATGAAGACTCTCATGCGGCTCGAGTATGGAGACGCTCATGCGGCTCGGTCGTGACGACTCTTCATACGGCTCGGTCATGATGACGCTCATGCAGCTCGAGTATGAAGACTCTCATGCGGCTCGGTTATGACGACTCTCATGCGGTTCGGGTATGGAGACTCTCATGCGGTTCGAGCACGACGACTCTCATGCGGTTCGAGTATGATGACTTTCATGCGGCTCATGAGCACAACAGTTGGGACGCGTGGCTGGACACGTGTCAAAAGCCGATCATATCTCAATAACCCAGATTTGCTGCAATCAAAGATTGGGTCAAATCCCAATAATCTGGGACACGTGGCAGGAGAATGAATTAAACTTATTCATTCAGATTCGCAGATATCAGCAAATCATCATCACGAAGATTTATTCCAATCAGCATTAATTACTGATAGGATTTGGTGCAATCTACATTAAGTGGCCCAGATTCATCACACTCAAGATTAATGGCCCAGATTGATCAATCAACAGGCCGCAGCCATCTCCAGAAAGTAATCATTGCAAACCCTAATGATCACACCCCATTCTTATAAATCGCAAGGTGCCATTCCCTTGCAACATATACATTTTCCTGATTAAAAAAATATACAACGAAGAGAGCACAACCAGAGAGACCCCTTCTCGAGATCAGAGAGCATTAAAAGACTTGGAAAAAAGAGCAGAGAGAGCATTTCTTCAACGCCGAGCAATCTTCTGGAGCCAAGGCTGCATACCGATCGTCCAAGGAGTAAGGCAGGGCTGCCGTCGCCTTCCCGAGCCTCTATCGTCACCCCCCAGAATCTAAAATAAACAATTGTACTTAGTCTGCTGTACCTAGGCTTTCGTCCTTAGGCTTTATTTGTACAAGCGAGTTTGTAACGTGAAGTAAAAGTCCAGTCCTCCGATAATTATTCTGCTCTTTTATATTTCATGGCAAACACCTCCAAGGATAATAGCCTCATGAGGTATGAATAGGTATAGTATCATGGGGATCATAGTAATTTTAAAACCTAGGGTGCTAGTAAGAATTATTTAAGCATAGGATATTTACCTATGGGTTTAGCATAAGGAAATAGGAGAAAGGGTATTTGAGAAGGGTATCTCAAGATACCCTATATTAGATAAATTACCTAAATGAACTAGGACAGCCTGGTATAGGTTGGTTTTCCTTGGAATAACAAGGTAATGACCTAGAAGCCTAGAATTGACCTATATTGATATCACACATTAGTATCCATATTTAATTCACTTGAACACCAATTAATATGTATATCTCATATCTAGGTTCTTGTGACGATAGGCGAGTACATTCTCTGATAGGCGAGTACATTCTCTGATAGTTTTAATTCCTTGATAATTTCTATGATGCATGCTTGTATTAGTATTCTATCTTGATTCCGACACGATGGACACACAGATTAGTATTGTATGGATTTCTTGACTTGAGATACATAGTTTTATGCCTAATAATTTTCACTGGACTAATGAATTACCGGACTAATATATCTATTCTGGATTATTAAGATACGTATCGAGACCTAGATCCATGTGTATTAGTCGGACAGGAAAACACCTAGGAGACGTGTGAACATACCATTTCAACCCTTGGTCTTAATGGAATAATAGTGGCCAAACACGGACGTATACGGTTTGCCGGATATTACCTCTAGCCGTTCACATGTCAACTTGGTATTTCAAAATACTGGTTTTAGAGACAAATATTCTAGGATTGTTGGTTGTATACCTTGCATGACAAGTTTCCCCCTTTATTCCATATTTGTCTGCTTTTACATTTCATATGTTCTCCCCATACATCTATTACTCTGTATTCACTTGTCTCTTCTATTGTACATTATCTTTTATAAACTGTTCATCAAGTATTGCGTTAATATCTATATTTTTATAGTGCTTGTCAACTAACTGGAACTACTATTTGAGTTATACTTTGCTCCAATCCTGATTGGATAATATTTTTCAGATGGTTTAGATGGTTGTCCTACCTACTATGAGCAGGGGGCATATGAGGGATGCACACAGAAGTCTAAGGAGGATTCTGCTCAGTAGAGAGTACCCTAGAAGTAGTTTAGTATTCTAGTGTTTCTTTGTATCAGTTTGTTCTGAATGTGGGTTTGGATTTTGTTATAATTATTCAGGATATATACTTTTTTTATCTTAAACATCTAAACTCATGTGTGCATGACCTTACTGTTTATTCAATTTAATATCTTTTATCTTTATTTCCAATATCGTGCTTTATCTTACATTAGATCTTGTGATTGAGTTATATATCTTTACACGTCATATTATTCCTCCGTGCGAAGATGGCATTTTTATACTTTATATTGTTAGATGTTATATATTATAGACGACCGATACAACATTCTACCACCGATACTGCAGCGTAGGATGGACGTACCCACATCCTCGTTCCCCTAAACAGGGTGTGGGTCGTGACACATTTTTGTGGGGGGCCATGCAGGTAGAGGTCACAATTAGTGCAATTTTGTAGTGGTGTTCGACTTAGAGTGTTGCTAGGAGCCTGCTATTAGGATAAAGTTATAGGCTATATTAAGAGCTACTCAATCACAATTGGGAAACTTCTAATCTTTGGATTACCAATTCAATCATTCATTACAATTTTTATTGAAATCAATTGTCCTTCCTTGATAATATCTCATCTTGTGACATATTGATTTCCTTTGTCGATCGGTCTTCAAGATACCAGAGACCAGGTCGCAATGTACTAGAACTGTTGCAGCGATGGAGAGGTCTGCTACTTTAGAGCCGCATCTTCCAGCTGTGGGAACTGCAGCTTAGCGAGTGGCTCCTACTGTGTCTGTAGCTTCTGGAAGTGTTCCTCTACCGGTCTAAAGGATTGTCCTCGTGCAGCCGGAGCCTCTTTCTCTAACTCTACCACCGACTGATATAGTATAAATATTTGCGTTGTTCTAGCAGATGATGGAGGCACAAAAGGCTCAAGCTGAGGCACAATAACTAAAGGCTGATGTATTGCTCTAGACCGTTGATAGTGCCCACCAGCTGGCATTTACAGCAGTTCACAGGGCGGCTATTGCTCCACCTTTGGGTCCTCTTGCCCAGGAGCAGCAAAAGCAGGCGTGGCAGGGTACTGTCGAGGACTTCAAGACGATGTTCCCTCGAGAGTTCAAGAGGGCAGAGGGGATCCTTTATGACGATGACTAGCTAGAGGATATAGAGAGGAGTTTATAGTTTAATCAAATTTTGGCTGCGGGTAGCAGCACCAGCTAGTCAGCTTTTCGATATCGCCCTGACTTGGTATCGTACAGACCCTCGACTGACAATGACGGGTCTGACATGGGATACATTTAAGGGGCTATTCAAGGAGAAATTATTTTCTGCCGTGGCTCTTAGTGTACTAGAGGGCCAGTTCTATGGCCTAGTACAGGAAAACTTGTCAGTGGATGACTATGCCACTGAGTTCTTCTGTTTGAACCGGTACACCAAGGGCATGGTTCAGGATGTAGGAGAGAAGGCCCGTAAGTTCAGGAGGGGCCTGAACAGCACGATCGAATCTTGCACGTGTGGGCGTCGCACGGCTACCTTCAAGGATATTCTGATAGATGCTCAGATTGCTGAGAAGGATTTGGACCTCAGGCCCAAGAGGGCTAGTGACACCATGGGTGATGGTACCCGTGCAGAACTGGCTAAGCATCCCTATGTTCAGAAGGTGTACCATCAACAAGCTAAAGTTTTGGTTCAGTAGCAGAAGCACGAAGACCATGCATGCTTTTTATTGCAACTATTGTAACAAGCCTAGTCATTCATGGGACGTCTGCAAGATGTAACTACAGGTGTGTTTGTTCTGTGGGTCAGCTACCCACTAGATGAGGGATTGCCCTACTACACCACAATTTGGTGGCGCACAAGGCCAGAGAGATGGGGACCTGTGGCACCGCATATGCCCAGTACTGCGAGAGGGAGATTCTCCAATGGGGCAGGACTTTTTCACTGACTGTCTTCCTGTTCTTCTTACGTCCTTTTTTATATTGTTGTATGCTATAATAGTACCTCTTAGATTATGTTTTGTGCTGTGATAGATAGTATAATGACCCTGATTGAGATTGTGATATCATGACCAGTAGGACCATAATTTGTGTGTACTATTTAATAGGTTTTTGACCATAATTGATTGGGGTTTGACCTAGAGAAGAGTGCAACCAACTTAAATTTCGAGGACCAAATTTTCTAAGGGAGGAAGATTTGTCATTACCACGTTTTAGAACAAGCTTATTTTTGTCATTTCATATTTTACATTTTTTTATTTAATATAATGGTTGTATTTATTAGTAGACTAGCTTATTCATTAGACATGGTGGAACCCATTTAATTTGACTTGACTAATAGGTTTGATTAATTAGACTCTAGTCATGGCTAGGTTGAGTACAAGCATTAATTAGAGCTAAATTACTTAGTCCCCTTAAGGACCTTACTAATACTAAGTATCATAAACAGTTTAGGGCTTGACAAGACTCTATTTATACCCCTATAACCCTTAATGGTAGCCACCATTCCAAATTAGGGTTTCCACTCATTTCCTTTATTCCATACTCTTCTAAATTGTCTCCTCTTTCTTTCCTTTGTTGTGCTAAGTCATGGGGAGCTCAAGAAGGCTTAGTGGAGGCTCTAGCAAGGATTTGAGAGCCACTTCTTCCTCCTTCTCCAAATTTGTGGAGCTTTATGAAGGCTCCATTTTACATAGGTATAATCTTCTAAACTTACTTTTCTATAGTCAAATTTCATGCATTCATGTAGGAGACCCCTCCCACGACTAATAGGAAGAAGGTTGAGGTCCTAGTGAGTCCTATTGTGATGGTTACATAGGATTTAGTGCCCATTAGAGGGAGACTACAAGTGTTGCCCAACAAGTGTTTGTTAGAATGTCTAAGTGGCTATTTAAGTTATGTTTTCTCAGTTTTTGCTCATAAGAAGCATAGTTTTATCATGTGGAATAACTGTACATGGTTCTAGTATCCATATCTAGCTTTGTGTATAAATATTTATATGTATACATATGTATATTGCATTTTGGCTATGTATTCCCTGTTTTCCTTCTTGTGTTCCTGTTTTCAGTTAAGTATAAGTGAATAGAGGTTTTGTCATCAGTCTTGCAACTGGTCCTTGAGATCCATCTTCATCTGATTTATATCAGTCAATGAGACTGATTTTGTATCAGTCCTTGGCTGATCAGTACCTTGATCAATCTTCGAATGATATGTGGATCAATCCAAGGGATTGATTTGGGACTAATTTGTACCAGTTTTCAGTAGAAAGAATATGGTTTGCATTGCTAAATCTTTACTTTGTTCAGTTTCTGACCTCACATTCAGTCCCTATCTCTCATAATATCCTGTTCTTGCATCTTAAGAGTGTCCTGCATTTCAGCGTATCAGTCCTAAGACTGATACACTTCATAGCTCAATCTATACTCTATTTAGCATGAATTAACTGGTATGTGGAGTACTTAGGGGGTTCAGGTTCAAGAAGCAGGTAAGGGAAGAAATATGATAGCAGTAGGGAGCAGTGACAGTAGAATATATGGGTCTATGTTGATAGGTACTAGAGTGACTTATGAGAGGGAATGCCAATAGTATGTGAACTGTCCTATATAATATAGCGTGTGTAAGTGTATATGGAGATTCCTGATTTTTACCATCAATCAGGAGATTAGATGGCAGTAATATACTGCACTTAGGAGTAAAGTATTGCACAGGCCTCGATTGGCTTGCGTGTGAGTGTCATGAGTATGGCAGCAGTGTATAACCTATGTAGGATGCCTAGTGTATACATTAGTGTATATGTTAGTGAGCTTGATGGCTATATATATATATATATATATATATATATATATATATATATATATATATATTCTATATATATATATATATATGTATATTTATATATACACTTTTTTGTGTGTTGCTCCCTCCCGTGCCCTCTCGTGCGCATGACATTGTCCCCCGTCCGCCACCGGCGGCGGAGCAGCGTACCGTCGACCGGCCGTGGCCCCCCTTCCGTGCCGGAAGTGCCCCTCCCTCTGGTTCTTCCCCCACGCGACGGAGTCGCCCCCCTCCGGTCATCCCGTCACTGCAGGTGATGGCCGTGTTCTTCATCGGCCATCGCAACTGGCTTGGACGGAGGCCCACCTGTCGGTGACCGGAGCCACCCGCCTTCCCCCCCTCGGGTAGCGGGGGCCCTCCGGTGGCCTCGTACGGACCCCCTAGACATTTTTCGGCCGGTCCGCCCAGGAGCGGCCGTTCTCTGCCCTCACCGTGAACGACTTCTCCACTCCGGTGGCCGTGGAGCTCCCCGACGCCCAATGGTGCAACCTCGCTGAGGACAGCGGCCCCCTCTTCCAGTTTCTCCTAGAATGTCGGGCCTTTCCGCTTCTCCCCGAAAATTCAAAATTCGAATTTCCCTCTCTATTGATCGCAGATTATGCGCCTAGAGAGGCCCACTCGCAGGCTGCAGCTTATGCGCCTTCCATTATCACTTCGGGCATGCGCCCGTACCGTATTGTGGTCAATGCGCCCGTCGGGATCCTCTCTTTTGTGCACTCTTGCACGATCGGTCTTATCGGCTCTCATGCACCCACTACTAGTGCCCCATATGTGCCTTTCGTGGGCACTCCAGGCCTGCGTCCTCAGCAGCCTGCAGCCTCCGTTCCCATCGGAGCCCCCCTCCTCAGTACCCCATCCCACGGGCAGTATTCTCGGACCGTATGTGCCCGCCCCTCCTTCTGCTTCCCAGGGTGCTGAACCCCCCTCTGTGCCTCCTAGCCAGGCCCATGTCCCTTTGGATGATGCTCCACTACTGCCACCATCTTCGTACGGCCCCCCCCTCCAGCGCCCTCTCGCACGGGCAGTTTTCTCGCGGCGTATGCGCCCGCCCTTCCTGCGCCCCAGGGCGCTGAACCCCCTATGCGCCTTCTGGCCAGGCCCATACGCCCGTGTACGATGCTCCCCTACAGCCACCATCTTCGTCCGGCACTGCTTTCTTATCCTCCCCCGCTCACCCTGGGGTCGAGTGCCCAGAGGACCTCCCGTTGGTGACACTCCCTCGTGGGACGTTGCCCTCGACGCCCCTTTTCCCCATCCCATTCCACCTCCCCCCTCCCCCGCCCGGGCTGCAACTTCCCGTCTCGATCCCGGCTCCCTCGTAGCCATCGTCCTACGCAGAAGCTCTACGCCTGGACCGCAAGGCCTCCTCGACCCCCCTCCAGCGGGAATAGAGCTCCCAAACATCATCTTCTCGGCCCCTTTCGATGGCCAGGCCATTCAGATCCCTTTCTCCTCAGAAGAGATCTCCTCCCTCTACCACAGCTTTGCTAGGACCTTCGTCCTGAAGTTCCAATCAGGATGCCCGAAGATCGCCTTAGCGTAAGAGGTCATCGTCGGATTGGGGCTCACCTCAGCTTTCAAGGTCGCTCCGCTAGACCCCAAACACTTATTCCTACACCTCTCTTCGGATTACGACTTCCCCACATTGTGGGCCAAAGGTTCCACTTTCATAGGCAACCAGTCTGTCAAGGTCGCCAAATGGTACCCTAACTTCAACCTCAGAGTTGACTCGACCATTATATCAGCTTGGATTACCCTCCCCAAACTTCTTCTCGTATGCTTCGTACTAGTAGCCCTCAAAAGGATTACGAGCTCGTTCGGGACTCTCATGGCAATCACAAAAGAAACCCACAACCTCTCCAAAGGGAACTATGCAAAGATTTGCGTGGAACTCGATCTGTCCACAGATTGGCTAGAACTAGTTCAGCTCGATCTCGGGGAAAGAATACATTTATAGGTGCTAGTGTATGACAACAATATTATTTTATGTAGGAATTGCCAGCTGAGAGGACACCTCACCAGCTTCTGCTGTAAAGTCCACCCGGAACTCAAGAAGCCAGCTCTCCGTAAGACACAACCCGTCAAGCCAGCCCAAGACGCTCCATCAGCCCCCATCCTCCATCTTCCTAGCCCCTACCCCAAGTTTATCGACAGCGAGAACTCTACCAGCCCCAACATAAACCCCCAATCAACCAGGAAATCGTGCCCTACGATTCGAAGGCCATCCTTCTCCACAACCCATTCGACATCCTCTCGGTCGCAGATGAAGAGCCTCCCTCATCATCAGAGAATGAGCATATTGTAGATAACCATAGCTCAGCGGCCAACATCTCAGGTGGAGAGAAAGGGGAACTGGTGTAGTACCCCGTCCCGCTCAGTCAATCGGAGGAATCGGAACGCCGACGACGTTCGGACTTAGCCTTGCAACGGCTGCTTGAAGACATCGCTCAGTCGAGGCGATCGCACGCTCAGGTAGGGTAGTTTCGGTGAACTTGCCTCATCTTAGCCTTCATATAATAAATCGCATGTTTTCAACTTGCACAAGTAGGCTTGATAATAAAAGAGACGAATTCATATAGCTAAAGGGAATAATTCCGACGGGTCGAATTGAGTTAGAATATGGAAAGGTCCAACGGTCGGCTTAGAGTTGGTGCACGGCGTGCTTTGAAAATGACACTCAATCCTTCGTCCCGTGGCTTGGGAGAAGGATAGTTGGTTGAATAGGCGAAGTTATGATCGTAGCCTAAGTCATAGGCGTCGCCTGCATGAATGCCTCATAAAGTATGCACGGTCCCATCGTTCAAGGCTTGGCATAGCCTTGGCTTGCCCATGAGTTAAGTTGCATTGAGCGGCTTGTGACCTAAGTCTAGGCACCCGAGTGACTTGGTCGTTCAAGTTGGATGCGTGCATGGCACGATCCGCTAAGGCAAAGCTTGATGCAGCCTTTGCTCGTTAAGTTGTTGTGAAGTTAAGTTAGACAGAGTTATGCCTGTCGACTTAAGACATTACAAGTACCGTCTCGATCTTTCGTGGTTTGTCAAAGTTAAGTAGTCCCACGATCTCAAGGCCCGTCGAATTGGGCAGGATTGTCGCATAGAGCACGATGGGCCTAAGGCACGATGCACGGACTTAGTGTTTAAGGCATGAACCACGGTTGATTTAATGAATTTTGGGGAAAGGTCTATCGAATAGGCATTCATGAGTTGAATGAAATGATATGGTAACATTGAAAGAAGGCTCGCGACCATGGGTCGTCGAAGGATCTCAAGGAGCATCAAGGGAGAAGGCTCGCGACCGTGGGTCCTCAAGGGATCTCAAGGATAGAAGTCTTGATATTGGTTTGAAAGAGATGGTAACATCGGAAGAGGAATGACTGTGTGAGACGTCAGTTTGTGTCGGGTCTTGCATGGTCATTGGACAACTTGTCGACAAGGGTGAGTTTCTTCGGATCGACAACCTGGGGCCCAAGGACCGATTCGGCCTAGGGGGAAACACGGTATAGCCGTAGTTGGACGAACCGCTTGGGTTATTCGTGAACTTTCTTCGGGGCTAGCTACTAGCGTTGAAAGGGTCACTGAGTAACAAGGCTATTGTCCAGGATAGTTTGTCATACTAGTGACTAATTCATATAGATGAGTCGGCACGGGCGGCAATCTGTGAGTGTGCCTTTGGATTGAGTCGAGTATTGAGTGCACTATATCAAGGAGTCGAGTTGAATATGTGTGTATAGTTTGAACACAACGTTGGGCCTAAGATTTGGTTGCAACGTAGGCAACGTGCTTCGGCACGGGATGCGGCGTCGGGTCTTGAGTTGTCGGCATATAAGTTGCATAAGTTGGTTTGAGTTGTCTTGAGTTTAAGTCAGGAGATACCGTAAGGCAAAGTCGGTCGAGTGACGTTTAGTCCACAAGTCCTGATTGGGTCAGTTGGTGATTGAATCGAAGGGCCGCGAGGCGGCGATATGATTGAGTCTCATTGAGTTGCAAGGCGCGGCCTCAAGAAGGACTTACAGTACGGTCACACGAAAATGGAGTCTTATCGCGTAGTTGCGTCTCTGATTTTAAGCTGTAAGGCAAGCACGACTTGATAGGTTAACGTTGTCGAGTTAACATTGATGTTGCGAGCACGGGATGGTCTAAAGATACAAAATAGTCAAGGCGTCGGTCCTAAAATAATCCTAAGGCAAGATTAGAAAGACAATTGATAAGTAGTAACTATGTTGCATAAAGTAAATCAAACGTGTTGGGTTTGTATGGGTGGGCGAGGAGCTCATTCCACCAGTATAGTTGAGTACTGACACCCACATAGTTTTCATGTACAGACACAGGTAGAAGCTCGTGGCGCGGAGCTCGCTTGGATACGTCGAGGCACGGAGTTCTTTAGCGATTCGAAGTATGCGGCCGTATGGAGTGAAGACTTATACGGGACATAATGTATGGACGTCGCCTTCCGAAGCATCCGCTGGATCAAGACAAGTATTGAGAGATGAGAGGGAGCTGAGTGACTTGTAATGTGAGCTTGAGTGAACTTGAGAGACTTGTAATCTTAGCCTTGCGACCCATTGTAATCTTTGTTTCAATATCAATAAAGAGCTTCTTTTGTATAACTTGTGTTTTGTTCAAATTTTTGCTGCTATTATTCAATGTCTCTGCATGGGACTTCTGTGCGACGATCCCGTCGCAGCCGCTGAAATTGGCCGTTATGGAACCCGCCTTGCACGAGCGCAATCTAGCCTCGTGTGGCATCATGCCTTAGCGAGGACGATCTCTCCTACGGGAGGGGGGCGTGACATAATGGTATCAGAGGACGGCTTTGCGTCCTTAGACTATCGATTGAATTCTTTAACTTTGATGTTTCCGCAAAACTCTGTTGCTTCCACAAGTTGTTATCGTTGGTACGCTCTCTCTCAAATGTCCCATGGGATGTCCATACAATAAGTCTAAATAATTTGCAAAACGTAGGAAAAATGTTTTGACAAGAAACAAAAAGATGGTTCGTGTGAGCATGGTTGGCTAAGCCGGGCTGGACATATACACCAAAGTTGCGTCGACCTTAGAAAAGTCGAGCGCCAGAATTGAATAGTGTCGAGCAAGAATAAGTTGAACTCGATTGAGTAATAGTGAGATGACTATCGATAGGGGTGCTATCGAGCGACGATATCGTCGGTGCGATATAGATGAGCGTGCTTGGAAATTGAGGAATGGTTCGAACGGGATTCGAAGAAGTCGATTTTGATTTGAATGATAGTTTTGAAGATTTGTTGAATGACTTCATTCCTGAGTGGTGTATGCGATAGTCTCAGGAATGTCGATCGATCGATTGAGGATTCGGGTTCTCAATGGGTCTATCAGCAAGCATCGCATTATGCAAAGCCGTAGAGTGAGTATCATTGACTAAGTTGTATTCTTGAAGTTTGACGAGTCAATTCGAAACAACCTAGAAATGGACGTGCACGGAACGTGCACGGGATTGAGGATTGTGCGAGCATGAAACATGAAAATGATTGAGAAGGTGAAATCAAATCGAGGAAAAAGTTAGGGTGTACGAATGGATGACTTGATCGAGGAAATTGATACGGATCGTGTATAAAAAGTTAGCACGACAGAAAGATAGCGTGCATGAAAAGTTTGAGGTTGCAGTTATACGAATTACTCTGAGGATTGGATTGAATGTTGCTCGATGAATTGAGTTAGCAAAGAATGTTGCAAATTGAGAAAAACACGTTGGTCGATGACTTAAGATAAACGGATGAACAATACGTAAAATTGGTTCGAGGAAATTGATGTTGTGAATGATTCGAGGGATAATGATCGAACTTGATTGGAATGTCAAGGAGATTGTCCAGTCGGACGATAGCATCGTTCGCACGACTCGAAATTCGTTGCAAAGGAAGATCGTCAGGTTACGCATATCATCGATGGTATTGAGGCGTATCAAAGATCGATATGTGATAACTCGGGGGTACTCTGACTCGGTAAAGGACGATCGTGCAAGTATTATTGTTCAGTTGGGTGCTATACTTAGGATTTTGATCGAGATGAATGTTGGATGAAAATGATTATGTTTTGATGGTTACGCGGATAACTACAACGTCGACGAATCTTGTCTTGCACGAGCGCAACTCTAGCCTCGTACATGCGTTGCATCGGATTTGGGGTGATTGTTTCGCGTGAGCGCTGACATGGTGATTCATGTCACGGGAATGATCGAACTCAAAAAATCAGGACGCGGCAACTTTGATTGTCTCGACTTATAGGTTTGATGCGAAAGAAAATTCGAGAATGTTTAGACTTGCGATTGAGAAATGAAATAAACTTGAGGATTGAGTAGGTCCAATCCGCGCATCGAGAATGAATTAGTCTAGACACAAAACAAGAGTTACGTCCCGATGAGGATAATTATTCCGCGGGAGCGTGCATGGTGATTCATGCCCACCGTGGATAATATGACTCGCGTGAGATCGGGGCGCAACATATTGTTAAGCTAGACGACCTTACGATCGATTTCGTGAATTGGAATAGATGACTTAGGAAATATGGAATGTGAAATTTTGGTTAGCGACAAATTGCGTCATAGCGTGCTTGAATTGAGAAGGATTGATAGGCGAACTATATCGAACGTGTTTGAAGGGATAGACTATACAAGATGACTTACTGAATGAGTGATTTTGATACGTCATAAAATTGGTTGAACTTGAGTTGTCGTAGGATGGCTTTGCTGAACGACTCGGACCCCGTACGACGAATATTGGGATGGGCATAGGGAATCGATGCTCGATGTTTAGAAATTGGAGTGATGTGAGCTTTGGTAGAAAACCCCGTACTATCAACTTGGTTTGACCTTAGGATGGGGTCAGTATTGATATTGTTGTTTGGGAACTATGATTCCAATACTGACGGAAAAAATAGCCTAGTGGTTAGGCAGACGTCCGAGTGCGAAGTAGTAGGATTTGTGGAGGCACCACTCGCGAGTATCGGTTGAAATGCATGTATATCAGGGACGCTTGAATATGTGCACGATCCGACTCGAATGGTGATGGCGGGATTCGCTATCATGAGGCTTGATTGAAATGTATGTATTTTGGGGATGCCTAAGATATGTGCACGATCCATACTAAGTGATACGTTGAATCAAGTGAGACTTGAGGAACAGAAAAGTGTCAAGAATTTTGATATCGTGAGTTTTGAAGAAAGGATTGTGGATAGCACAAGCGTGGCTCGGATTGAGGGAACGCATAGGAGAAATGTCTGCGAGAAACGTAGGATGTTGAGTCGAGTGATAAGTCGATAAGTGTACTCAGTTAGTTTCGAGGACGAAACTTTTTCTGAGTGGTGTATGATGTAGTGTCCCATCCCGCTCAGTCAATCGGAGTAATCGGAACGTCGACGGCGTTCGGACTTAGCCTTGCAACGGTAGCTAGAAGACATCACTCGGTCGAGGCGATCGTACGCTTAGGTGGGGTAGTTTCGGTAAACTTGTCTCATCTTAGCCTTCACATAATAAATTGCATATTTTCAAATTGCACAAGTAGGCTTGATAATAAAAGAGACGAATTCACATAGCTAGAGTGAATAATCCCGCGGGTCGAATTGAGTTAGAATATGGAAAGGTCCAACGGTCGGCTTAAAGTTGGTGCACCTCGTGCTTTGAAAATGACACTCGATCCTTCGTCCCGTGGCTTGGGAGAAGGAAAGTTGGTTGAATAGGCAAAGTTATGATCGTAGCCTAAGTCATAGGCGTCGCCCGCATGAATGCATCATAAAGCATGCACGGTCCCGTCGTTCAAGGCTTGGCATAGCCTTGGCTTGCCCATGAGTTAAGATGCATTGAGCGGCTTGTGACCTAAGTCTTGGCACCCGAGTGACTTGGTCGTTCAAGTTGGATGTGTGCATGGCACGATCCATTAAGGCAAAGCTTGACGCAACCTTTGCTCGTTAAGTTGCTGTGAAGTTAAGTTAGGTAGAGTTATGCCTGTCGACCTAAGACATTACAAGTACCATCCCGCTCTTTCGCGGTTTGTCAAAGTTAAGTAGTCCCACGATCTCAATGCCCGTCAAATTGGGCAGGATTGTCACATAGAGCACGATGGGCCTAAGGCACGATGCACAGACTTAGTGTTTAAGGTATGAACCACGGTTGATTTAATGAGTTTTGGGGAAAGGTCTATCGAATAGGCATTCATAAGTTGAATGAAATGATATGGTAACATGGAAAGAAGGCTCGCGACCATGGGTCGTCGAGGGATCTCAAGGAGCATCAAGGGAGAAGGCTCGCGACCGTGGTTCGTCGAGGGATCTCAAGGATAGAAGTCTTGATATTGGTTTGAAAGAGATGGTAACATTGTGTCACGACCCGCACCCACTGTGAGGTTACGAGAGCGTAACAACGCCCAGCCTACGCCGTAGTGTCGGCAGCAGAACGCTGTTCTAGGTCATGAACTATAACTAACATAATATGAATACTCTCCATAAGGAGGCCAACACAGAGGTACAACTCAATCACAATCTAGAGATAGAATATGGCACGATAAAATAGATAAGAGAATCCTCAACTGAGGTACAACAGGAAGAAATAACAACGTCTCAACATCTCTCTAATATACAACTCTGAAATAAAGACAACAGCTAAACATAAAAAAGAAGAACAATCTAAGCTATCTATACTATGCAAGGTATCATCCTGAGCAGCTGCCTGAACCTCCCGAGGGGTCCAGGTCGCGAGTGTCAACTAGGCAAGCTCCAAGTAAGGGTGCAGGGTTCCTTATCATCCTCTGTAAAATTTTCAACAGGTCCAGTCAGGACGGGAGCGAGCACAGTACATCTCAACAGTTCATAGCAGGTTAGAAAATATAATCATGCAGTAAAGTAAGATATAGATACTGAAGAAAATGCGGTATGTAAACAGAGAGAGAATCGTAAAAGAAATATATACTATAAGTAAAGAGCTACCAGTGACTAGTGATTTAGAGCACAAAGTCGACATGTGAACGGCTTGATTTGTACATAGCTATACTAAAGAGGCGTACATGGCTATTCTACTTTAGAAATTGTTCACATGGCTATTTATACTCCCCCGTACCCCCAATTAATACACAAAGATCCAACCAGGTTATGTTATGATTCTATGTAACAGCCCCCGAAGGGTGGTAAGCCTCCGAAAGGTGATAAGCCCCCAAAGGGTGATATGCCCCCAAAGGGTGATAAGCCCCCAAAGGGTGATATGCCCCCAAAGGGTGATAAGCCTCCGAAAGGTGATAAGCCCCCAAAGGGTGATATGCCTCCAAAGAGTGATACATAGTAGTCCCATAAATGGGATAAGGATTCAGAGAAGACTCTGTGATCATATGGGTATATGTCACAAGTGATCAAAGAATCAAAGAAGCATATGATACGCTATGTAAGTGAAACGCACAGAACATAGAGTACCCGATGCTCCCTGAAGGGATAACATCTCCGGAAGGGATCCATATTGTACTAATCCGTGTGACCAACGTGACAGTATCAAGTAAAGTAATTTAATGCAGGAAATAATTCTAAGCAGGATATGAAATGATCAGAGAATGTACTCGCCTCGTATCTGAATGTCTGAAATAAATATACTGTCCGAGATGAGGTACCTGACTCCTAGTTAGAGCAACACAAGTCAAGATGTATACAGGGGATGATAAATGTAATCTACTATGCATCTGCATGCTGTCTAGGTCGAACTAGACTAAAGTCAACTCTTGGTCAACTCTGGTCAACTACACTAGTCAAACTAGGTCAACTAGGTCAAGACTGACTCAAACAAGTCTAATAAGTCTCATTAGGCCTAACCAAGCCTAGTCTAGCAATCACACACCAATCACAATGCTATACAAACTATCAACTTATTTATATATATATATATTTACCACATTAATCAAGCCTATATGATATTACCCATATCACATATCATTCCTGCCTACCTTGCATACATATATTTTGCATACAAATAGATATGTATAGGCTATACCTATACATGATACTCATATATATGCATATATATACTATAATATACTGGGCAACAATGTATATAAGCCATACGTCTATATTAAGCCTAAAATCATACATTTCTATATCCATACCACTATACAACCAATAGAATCAAATATGTATAATATGAGGTAATGTATATAGACATGCAAGGAGGGAAAAAAATATGAGAGGGGAACATGTGTGAGTGTATTACAAAATATGGCATGTGTGTGTGATACACATGAGAGGACAGGCTTGTGGAGTGTGTAGTTGTGTGTTCAACACATGAGGGTGTAATGGTGGATAGGTCTTAGGAATGTGATAGTGTAGAGTGACAGTTTTGAAGGAATCAATTTGGGTATTAAGAATGGGAAATCAATCATTCCTCAGGTTCCATCCCCCATTCAGTGCAATGTAATCAAAGTCAATTCCTAATATATTCTCAGATTTTCACATAATAACAGAAGTGGGAAAACAGTCTCAGGTTTTCCAACACATTGCAATCTCAGGATTTATCAATACTGAACTCAGTTATCAGGATAGTTATCAAACAGTGTGGCAGTGCATTAGAATAGGGTGTGTACATGTCATGAATGTGGGTTTTATTCCCCAGTTTAGGTTCAGTTTGCATAGGTGCACAGATATTGAACATGTGAAGTGTGAACTTGTTCTCAGGAATTTCAAAACAGGGTACTGTGTGTGTGTGCATAGGCTATAGGTGCTCTCAGTTGTAATGTGAAAATGTGTGTGTGTACTCAGTCTACATCACAGGAATGAAAACCAGGTTTAGGTGTTCACAGGAAATAAATGACAGAGGTTGTACATATTATTTAGCATACATTCATAGAAGGATAGGTAAAGGCAATGTGTTGTGTACATGTGTTTCTGTGTGTGACTGATATGAGGAACCCTGTGTGTGTAGCTCAGATAAGAATGTGTAGAGTACAGTGTCATGTGTGTATGAGTGTGAGTGTTGAGAGAAAACTGGAATTTATAGACAGTTGAAGTTCACAGGGAAACATTCAGTGGCTTATACATTGTGTGTTAGGCTTGAGAGTGTGAGGGAAATTCTGAAATCAGTGAGTGTTTAAGGGAATACATATGTGTGAGACATGAGGGTGTGCTAATTAACCAATCCTGGAATCAGTGAAGTACAACACAGTGAATACAAAAAGGAAATTCAGTTAATGACCATAGTGAATTCTGTAAAATAACAGTGAGGGTTATGAAATGGATTGACAGTCCCATATATCTATCACTAAATTTCAGTTCATTAGGAATGAAAATATGAGAACAGTGCTAGGAAACTTAGGAATGAAATTATGGGAACATTACAAAAAAAACAGTGGGTGATACATTATAGTATCAATCTCAGATTTTAACTTACAGTGAATCAACATCAATATCAGTTCTAAATGAAATCAGTTCAAGTAAATTAGTCCACATAAGAAACCAATTTCATTTATAAAATGCCAATATCATTCTCAGTTATTTGTAAAGAAAGGGATTCTCAGTTATTGGGGAAAATGTGGGTATCACTTTATCAAAAACCAGTGCATTTAAACTCAGTAAAAATTCAGTGAAGTATAGGTCATAAGTTCACATGTGTGATAACAGTGAAATTTGTGTCTCAGGTTTCAGATTTCAAGTGAAATCGGTTGTGTGCACATGTTGGTATACAAATCAAAATTAAGAACAATAAAAATCTCAACTGAATTCCACTCTAACCTACTACACTTGATAACCATTCGAACTCAAATACCTTTCCTCATAACAAACCTCCCACACTAACATGTAGATTCAAACTAACATACATATATATAATATAATCAGGTTTTCGAAAGCTCTTTCTCAGGATATCAATAAATCAATCAATGTGAACCTACTCTCAGGTTTGCAGATTTTCAGTGAGTGTGTGAGCACATGGTGTGTGGTTATCAATGACAGTTAAGAAATTCATTTCGAATTCAGTTGAAGAAGGGAAAGGAAATCAATTCAATATGATTTAAGAATCAATCTCAGGTTTTTCAAAAGATAGTGTGTGTGTGTTTATAATACTGAAACAGTGAATACTCTCAGGCTTTTAGATTTCAAACAGTACATCAGTCACTTGTTCAAATCGAAAGCCCAAATGAGGATTCGAAACCATAACTCTATGCAAATCAAAAACCCTACATGTTTGGCTAACCCTTGATATGAATTGGTGAACCAAACAGCATAATTTAAACATTCAAACAAGTTATCTCATTCAAATTTCCTCAGAAATCAGTGAATCAGCTTGGTATCCTGATTTTAGGAAAAAACATAATTTTGAATTTAAATTAACAACTAAAAAAATACAAATCAGAGGGTTGGTAATTACTGATACATGTGAGAGAGTGTCCCAGTGTCCACGAACTGGACACAACGTGTACAACCCGAGCAAAACACAAAAACTGGAACAGAACACACGTAGGCGTCGTGCACGTGTTCACTGAGGTCGTGGACACGACACACGACTCCTCATAACATGTGGTTATGCACACGTGTAGCCCACGTGTAGGGCTACACAGTGGACCCACCACGATGTGTCCACGACGTGTCCAGAGTGGACACGAACACGTGTTTGTGCGCGTGTCTGTGCGTGTATACAGCTGCCTGTGCGCGATAGTGCATGTCAGTGCGGGCTCGATAACTCACAAACCACTCCAACAAATTCTACAAACTTTTATAGGCTTGGTGTCAGTCATGTGGGGAGTCCCCATGTCAAATTTCGTGGCGTGAAGTGTCGTGTACAGGGAGTTATAGCCCCCGAGTAGCAGGGCACTGCCCGTGTGTGCTACGAGCGTGTTCGTGTCCTGTTTGGACACGGACACGGCTCGAAAACCAACTCAGTCCTGGGGAAATTTGTAAACACATATAAATCAACATTTTCATTCAATTACTTTTCGAAAATAGCAAATAAATTTCCTTTGTGACATTTAATCAAACACCTATACACACATCATGACACGTGTCCGATACGGACACCAAACGGACACGAAACGACACAAATCCAATACCTACTGCTAGGGGACACCTAGGGCTTCCTATCCATGTAAAGAAAACTAAATTTGGTAGAGGGAATAGGGATTTACCTATATGTTGAGATTCCAATGAAAAGCTCCAAAAAGGGGGTTTATCCTTGTTAGCCAAACTCTCCAAATTTCCCCAAGCCTGATAATACTCTCCATGAATAGCAAGAGGAAGACAATTAGATTCTAATGCAAGTGGTTTGAGCCAAAAAGGAGTTAAAATGGGAAAGTTATTGATTAGGGAAGATGGCTATACCTCTTTCTTCAAAGCTTGAGAGAAAAATAATAAAAGAGGCAAGAACAAATGGAAGAGCCATTAAATTGGGTGTGGAACCCTAGGTTGGCTGCCATGGGCTGATTTGGGTGAGGATTTGGGTAAATGGTATGGGCCTATGGGCTTTAAGGCTAGTTATTGATTTAAGGTTTAATCACAAGTCATGGCTTATGACTTAAATCTAACTTAAGTCAAATAACCATACCATGGGTCAACCCTAGTCTAACTAGGGTTACATGACCTAACCAAGTCCAAGCACAACTAGGGTTAGCTTCTAGGTTAGCCTACCAAGGTCATTGCTAGTCAAAGTCAACCTAGTCAACCCTCATTCAAACAATTCCAAAATAAATTCTAAAAATTCCCATAAATTCAAATAAATTATAATAAATCCAAATAACCCTAAAAATTTCAAAAATACCCTAATCACATGGCTAGGCTCTGGGGTAGGCAGTCTCTACTGTTCATTAGCAAAACACCAAAAATCAAAAGTCATGAATTTAAATACTTTAAAAAATAATTAAAAATCACTAAAAATCATAATATGAAATAAATATCATTAATAATAATTATAATTACAAAATTTCAAAATTATCCTCATCTAGAAAACTGGGTGTTACAATCCTACCCACCTTATAAAAATTTCGTCCTCGAAATTAAGATGGTAGTAGTCCTTCTAGGTCAAACACCCACAATCAAAGTCTCAAACATACCGTCAGATAATCATATGCGTCCGACCAAAATCATGATACTCAGAATCTTCGTCATGCTAGTGAGCACGGCTACGATAATCACAGAGTCCTTGACTAAGGTACGTACCTCTAGGTTCATGGTATTTAAGATTTTCGTATTGTCGCATGCGACGACGAAAACCATAAATTCTCATACCCGAAAAATATATCCAAAGTCTGACTACGTGTCCTCACTATGCCAACTATCACCACTATCGAAGATTCTAGATCCCATGATTCAGGTGACCTAGCCCATATGATTTTCTCAGAAGAAAAAAAAAACATAATAAAAGAACAACATGACAAAATTAATCAATCAGCAAGGAACAGATGGAATCGGATTTTAAGGGAGTTGTAAAAAGACAATTTCGGGAATGGAGTTGAGAAGAACGAAACTTGCAGCAAGATCGCCAATGGTCTGTGTATCCTCGACTGTCCTGACGATAGCTCGCCCTGCTAGTTTCACCTGGTCTACTGCTGATGCTGCATGAATCACCGCTGCTGAGAGAAATCATAAATAACGGGAGAAAATCTCTGTACAGATAGAGGTGCACCTCCAACGTAGCAAAAATGCCAACCTGAGTCGGCACAATAAGAGCTGCGATCATGAGGCCCTGATAAACAAGACGAGAGGTGGCCAGCCTCTCGATAGTATCCCCCAAACCGAAATGATAAGATCGTGTCTTCATAACCATCATGAAGACAGATCAAAACAAGAAGCAATTTCTGAGAATGAAGCGAAAATCAAATGAGGACAGTTTATATTCAAGGGAAGTCAATGAGCAGTAAATTTAGATAAGAGGAATCTGTTTAAGAGTTTTTTCTATTGTGATTGAGTACCTCCAAAAATAATCCTAATCCTGCTGCAGGCTGTAGTGATACTCTAGTTCAAATACCACTACATAAACTCGACCTGCATGGGCCACCATTAAAAACGTGTCACGACCCGCACCCACTGTGAGGGTACGAGAGCGTAACAACGCCCAGCCTACGCCGCAGTGTCGGCGGTAGAACGCTGTTCTAGGTCATGAACTATAACTAACATAATACGAATACTCTCCATAAGGAGGCCAACACAGAGGTACAACTCAATCACAATCTAGAGATAGAATATGGCACGATAAAATAGATAAAAGAATCCTCAACTGAGGTACAACAGGAAGAAATAACAACGTCTCAACATCTCTCTAATATACAACTCTGAAATAAAGACAACAACTAAACATAAAAAAGAAGAACAATCTAAGCTATCTATACTATGCAAGGTATCATCCTGAGTAGCTGCCTGAACCTCCCCAGGGGTCCAGGTCGCGAGTGTCAATTAGGCAAGCTCCAAGTAAGGGTGCAGGGTTCCTCATCATCCTCTGTAAAATTTTCAACAGGTCCAGTCAGGACGGGAGCGAGCACAGTACATCTCAACAGTTCATAGCAGGTTAGAAAATATAATAATGCAGTAAAGTAAGATATAGATACTGAAGGAAATACGGTATGTAAAAAGAGAGATAATCGTAAAAGAAATATCTTCTATAAGTAAAGAGCTACCAGTGACTAGTAATTTAGAGCACAAAGTCGACATGTGAATGGCTTGATTTGTACATGGCTATACTAAAGAGGCGTACATGGCTATTCTACTTTGGAAATTGTTCACATGGCTATTTATACTCCACCGTACCCCCAATTAATACACAAAGATCCAACCAGGTTATGTTATAATTCTATATAATAGCCCCCGAAGGGTGGTAAGCCTCCGAAAGGTGATAAGCCCCCAAAGGGTGATATGCCCCCAAAGGGTGATATGCCTCCAAAGGGTGATAAGCCTCCGAAAGGTGATAAGCCTCCAAAGGGTGATATGCCCCCAAAGGATGATACATAGTAGTCCCATAAATGGGATAAGGATTCAGAGAAGCCTCTGTGATCATATGGGTATATGTCACAAGTAATCAAAGAATCAAAGAAGCATATGATACGCTATGTAAGTGAAACGCACAGAACATAGAGTACCCGATGCTCCCTGAAGGGATAACATCTCAGGGAGGGATCCATATTGTACTAATCCGTGTGACCAACGTGACAGTATCAAGTAAAGTAATTTAATGCAGGAAATAATTCTAAGCAGGATATGAAATGATCAGAGAATGTACTCGCCTCGTATCTGAATGTCTGAAATAAATGTACTGTCCGAGATGAGGTACCTGACTCCTAGTTAGAGCAACACAAGTCAAGATGTATACAGGGGATGATAAATGTAATCTACTATGCATCTACATGCTGTCTAGGTCGAACTAGACTAAAGTCAACTCTTGGTCAACTCTGGTCAACTACACTAGTCAAACTAGGTCAACTAGGTCAAGACTGACTCAAACAAGTCTAATAAGTCTCATTAGGCCTAACCAAGCCTAGTCTAGCAATCACACACCAATCACAATGCTATACAAACTATCAACTTATTTATATATATATTTACCACATTAATCAAGCCTATATGGTATTACCCATATCACATATCATTCCTGCCTACCTTGTATACATACATTTTGCATACAAATAGACATGTATAGGCTATACTTATATAACATGATACTTATATATATGCATATATATACTATAATATACTGGGCAACAATGTATATAAGCCATACATCTATATCAAGCCTAAAATCATACATTTCTATATCCATACCACTATACAACCAATAGAATCAAATATGCATAATATGAGGTAATGTATATAGGCATGCAAGGAGGGGAAAAAATATGAGAGGGGAACATGTGTGAGTGTATTACAAAATGTGGCATGTGTGTGTGATACACATGAGAGAACAGGCTTGTGGAGTGTGTAGTTGTGTGTTCAACACATGAGGGTGCAATGGTGGATAGGTCTTAGGAATGTGATAGTGTAGAGTGACAGTTATGAAGGAATCAACTTGGGTATTAAGAATGGAAAAACAATCATTCCTCAGGTTCCATACCCTATTCAGTGCAATATAATCAAAGTCAATTCCTAATATATTCTCAGATTTTCACATAATAACAGAAGTGGAAAAACAGTCTCAGGTTTTCCAACACATTGCAATCTCAAGATTTATCAATACTGAACTCAGTTATCAGGATAGTTATCAAACAGTGTGGCAGTGCATAAGAATAGGGTGTGTACTTGTCATGAATGTGGGTTTTATTCCTCAGTTTAGGTTCAGTTTGCATAGGTGCACAGATATTGAACATGTGAAGAGTGAACTTGTTCTCAGGAATTTCAAAATAGGGTACTGTGTGTGTGTGCATAGGCTATAGGTGCTCTCAGTTGTAATATGAAAATGTGTGTGTGTACTCAGTCTACATCACAGGAATGAGAACCAGGTTTAGGTGTTCACAGGAAATAAATGACAGAGGTTGTACATATTATTTAGCATACATTCATAGACGGATAGGTAAAGGCAATGTGTTGTGTACATGTGTTTCCTGTGTGTGACTGATGTGAGGAACCCTGTGTGTGTAGCTCAGATAGGAATGTGTAGAGTACAGTGTCATGTGTGTATGAGTGTGAGTGTTGAGAGAAAACTGGAATTTATAGACAGTTGAAGTTCACAGGGAAACATTCAGTGGCTTATACATTGTGTGTTAGGCTTGAGAGTGTAAGGGAAATTCTGAAATCAGTGAGTGTTTAAGGGAATACATGTGTGTGAGACATGAGGGTGTGCTAATTAACCAATCCTGGAATCAGTAAAGTACAACACAGTGAATACAAAAAGGAAATTCAGTTAATGACCATAGTGAAATCTGGAAAATAACAGTGAGGGTTATGAAATAGATTGACAGTCCCACATATCTATCACTAAATTTTAGTTCATTAGGAATGAAAATATGAGAACAGTGCTAGGAAACTTAGGAATGAAATTATGGGAACATTACAAAAAAAACAGTGGGTGATACATTAGAGTATCAATCTCAGATTTTAACTTACAGTGAATCAACATCAATATCAGTTCTAAATGAAATCAGTTCAAGTAAATTAGTCCACATAAGAAACCAATTTCATTTATAAAATGACAATATCATTCTAAGTTATTTGTAAAGAAAGGGATTCTCAGTTATTGGGGAAAATGTGGGTATCACTTTATCAAAAACCAGTGCATTTAAACTCAGTAAAAATTCAATGAAGTATAGGTCATAAGTACACATGTGTGATAACAGTGAAATTTGTGTCTCAGGTTTCAGATTTCAAGTGAAATCGGTTGTGTGCACATGTTGGTATACAAATCAAAATCAAGAACAATAAACTCAACCCGAAATCTCAACTGAATTCCACTCTAACCTACTACACTTGATAACCATTCGAACTCAAATACCTTTCCTCATAACAAACCTCCCACACTAACATGTAGACTCAAACTAACATACATATATATAATATAATCAGGTTTTCGAAAGCTCTCTCTCATGATATATATATATATATATATATATATATATAATTTTGAATTTAAATTAACAACTAAAAAATACAAATTAGAGGGTTGATAATTACTGATACATGTGAGAGAGTGTTGGGAGTGTGTCCCAGTGTCCACGAACTGGACACAACGTGCCCAACCCGAGCAAAACACAAAAACTGGAACAGAACACACGTAGGCGTCGTGCACGTGTTCATTGAGGTCGTGGACACGACACACGACTCCTCATGACACGTGGTTATGCACACATGTAGCCCACGTGTAGGGCTACACAGTGGACCCACCACGATGTGTCTACGACGTGTCCAGAGTGGACACGAACACGTATTTGTGCGCGTGTCTGTGCGTGCATACAGCTGCCTGCGCGCGATAGTGCGTGTCAGTACGGGCTCGATAACTCACAAACCACTCCAACAAATCCTACGAAATTTTATAGGCATGGTGTCAGTCATATAGGGAGTCCCCATGTCAAATTTCGTGGCATGAAGTGTCGTGTACAGGGAGTTATAGCCCCCGAGTAGCAGGGCACTGCCCGTGTGTGCTGCGAGCGTGTTCGTGTCCTATTTGGACACGGACACGGCTCGAAAACCAACTCACTCCTGGGGGAAATTTGTAAACACATATAAATCAACATTTTCATTCAATTACTTTTCGAAAATAGCAAATAAATTTCCTTTGTAACATTTAATCAAACACCTATACACACATCATGACACGTGTCCGATACAGACACCAAACGGACACGAAATGACACAAATCTAATACCTACTGCTAGGGGACACCTAGGGCTTCCTATCCATGCAAAGAAAACTAAATTTGGTGGAGGGAATAGGGATTTACCTATATGTTGAGATTCCAATAAAAAGCTCCAAAAAGGGGGTTTCTCCTTGTTAGTCAAACTCTCCAAATTGTCCCAAGCCTGAGAATACTCTCCATGAACAGCAAGAGGAAGACAATTAGATTCTAATGCAAGTGGTTTGAGCCAAAAAGGAGTTAAAATGGGAAAGTTATGGATTGGGGAAGATGGCTATACCCCTTTCTTCAACGCTTGAGAGAAAAATAATAAAAGAGGCAAGAACAAAAGGAAGAGCCATTAAATAAGGTGTGGAACCCTAGGTTGGCTGCCATAGGCTAATTTGGGTGAGGGTTTGGGTACATGGTGTGGGCCTATAGGCTTTAAGGCTAGTTATTGATTTAAGGTTTAATCACAAGTCATGGCTTATGACTTAAATCTAACTTAAGTCAAATAACCATGCCATGGGTCAACTCTAGTCTAACTAGGGTTACATGACCTAACCAAGTCCAAGCACAACTAGGGTTAGCTTCTACGTTAGCCTACCAAGGTCATTGCTAGTCAAAGTCAACCTAGTCAACCCTCATTCAAACAATTCCAAAATAAATTTTAAAAATTCCCATAAATTCAAATAAATTATAATAAATCCAAATAACCCTAAAAATGTCAAAAATACCCTAATCACATGGCTAGGCTCTAGGGTAGGCAGTCTCTACTGTTCAATAGCAAAACACCAAAAATCAAAAGTCATGAATTTAAATAGTTTAAAAAATTAATTAAAAATCCCTAAAAATCATAATATGAAATAAATATCATTAATAATAATTATAATTACAAAATTTCAAAATTATCCTCATCTGGAAAACTGGGTGTTACACATTGAAAGAGGAATGACTGTGTGATACATCAGTTTGTGTCGGGTTTTGCAGTCATTGGACAACTTGTCGACAAGGGTGAGTTTTCTCGGATCGACAACCTGGGGCCCAAGGACCGATCCGGCCTAGGGGAAAACACGGTATAGCCGTAGCTGGACGAACCGCTTGGGTTATTCGTGAATTTTCTTCGGGGCTAGCTACTTGCGTTGAAAGGGTCACTGAGTAACAAGGCTATAGTCCAGGATAGTTTGTCATGCTATTGACTAATTCATATAGATGAGTCAACACGAGCGGCAATCCACGAGTGTGCCTTTGGATTGAGTCGAGTATTAAGTGCACTATATCAAGGAGTCGATTTGAATGTGTGTGTATAGTTTGAACACAACGTTGGGCCTAAGATTTGGTTGCAACGTAGGCGACGTGCTTCGGCACGGGATGCGGCGTCGGGTCTTGAGTTGTCGGCATATAAGTTGCATAAGTTGGTTTGAGTTGTCTTGAGTTTAAGTCAGGAGATATCGCAAGACAAAGTCGATCGAGTGACGTTTAGTTCACAAGTCCTGATTGGGTCAGTTGGTGATTGAAGCGAAGGGCCACGAGGCGGCGATATGATTGAGTCTCATTGAGTTGCGAGGCACGGCCTCAAGAAGGACTTACAGCACAGTCACACGAAAATAGAGTCTTATCGCATAATTGTGTCTCTTATTTTAAGTCATAAGGCAAGCACGACTTGATAGGTTAACGTTGTCGAGTTAACATTGATGTTGCGAGCACGGGATGGTCTAAAGACACAAAATAGTCAAGGCGTCGGTCCTAAAATAATCCTAAGGCAAGACTAGAAAGACAATTAATAAGAAGTGACTATGTTGCACAAAGTAAATCAAACGTGTTGGGTTTGTATGGGTGGGCGAGAAGCTCATTCCACCAGTACAGTTGAGTACTGACACCCACAAGGTTTTCATGTGCAGGCACAGGTAGAAGCTCGTGGCACGAAGTTCGCTTGGATGCGTCGAGGCACAGAGTTCTTTGGCGATTCGAAGCATACGGACGCATTGAGTGAAGACTTATACGGGACATAATGTATGGACGTCGCCTTCCGAAGCATCCGCTGGATCAAGACAAGTATTGAGAGATGAGAGAGAGTTGAGTGACTTGTAATGTGAGCTTGAGTGAACTTGAGAGACTTGTAATCTTAGCCTTGAGCCCCATTGTAATCTTTGTTTCAATATCTGCATAACTTGTGTTTTGTTAAAATTTCTGCTGCTATTATTCAATGTCTCGGCATGGGACTTCTGTTCGACGACCCCGTCGCAGCCGCTGAAATCGGCCGTTATGGAACCCGCCTTGCACGAGCGCAATCTAGCCTCGCGCGACATCACGCCTTAGCGAGGATGATCGCTCCTACGGGAGAAGGGCGTGACAGCTGGAGGCTACAAGCTCGCACCCACCCTCCCTTGAGGCCTTTAGCCCGTACCCATCCCCCATCGGGGTAGAAGATCACAACAGGAACAAAGGCAGCACTCCAAGGACATCCTAGCCATCCTTGGAGTATATGCCGCAGACAAATTCCTGCAATCCAAGGAAGCAGGTCTCCTAGACCTAACTAACCCCCTCTGTGCCCTTCTTGAAACAGAGTCAGAAGATACTCCTCAGACGGAGAGTTCAGAAATCTTTATCCAAAAATAGAGCAAGGAAATTGCAGGCACCACTACCGCCGCAACGATAGCTCCTAAAAAACCCCATAACAAAAAGAAAAAAAATTCCAAAAATGCCACGGTCATAACTACAAGATCGGTTGCGAAGCTCCACAATCCCCCTACCCCCTTCCCCAAATGCTTAACTTTCTTTCGTGGAATGTTCGTGGGATTGCCAACAAACCCACCATGAACAGACTTATCCGCCTCAAGAAACTCCACCGGGTCGATATCTTGATTATCATTGAACCCAAAGTTCCGAAAAAAACTTAAAGCATTCCAACTTCAATTCGGCTTCCCTTCCGCAATCGTCGGGTGCAACGATATCTGGATCTTCTTCACCGTCGACGTCAAATTTGGCTCCGTCCAAAATTCTAGATAAGCTCTTTCTTGCTGGATTGAGCACCCAATCCTTCAGCACCGATCCCTTCTATCAGTTGTGCATGGCGGTTACGACATCAACGACCGCAAGAGGCTATGGGACACTCTGACGGATACACACCTTCTACTTAACAACCCCTCGTAGATATGTGTAGGCGACTTCAACACTATCTCTAGTAGAGAAGGGAAGTCCGGGGGCCGCCCCCCACCCCTGTCCCTTTCTACGGCAACGCATTCACCTGGTGTAACATGCAAGAAGGATCCAGTCGTCAATACTCTCGTCTCGATCGAGCTCAATTGAACAATCACTGGGCTGACTTTGATCTCATCTCGAACCTCTTCCACCTGAATACCACAGAATTGGATCACTCTTCTCTTCTGATAGAGATCAGCAGTAATCACCATCACATCAAGAAAGCCTTCCAGTTCCTAGATTTCTGGACCCTCCACCCATAATTCAAAAATATCGTTGCCACTACTTGGAGCTCTGCTGATAACCCCGACCCCCTAGCTCGAGTTACAGCTGAACTTAAAGCGACCAAGGAAGCGCTCGCGACCTGGAGAAGAAATGCCTTTGGCAACATTTTCCAAGCTATTAAGTTGGGGGAAGATGACGTCGCTCGGGCGAAGATTTTGTTCGCTACGGACAGGTCGTCAGAGAACCGTGCCGCCCGACACCTCACCAGAGCTCTTCTCAAGTCCCGGTTGAAGATAGAAACAGAATTCTGGAAGTAGAAATCCAGGCTGGCTTGGGATGCAAAAGGAGATAAAAATCGAGTTTCTTTCACTACTATGTTAGAGGACGCAGACAATAGTTGAGCCTGCACCAAATCGCCGATGACAACGGCCGAACCCTCACTAACCACCGGAGCATTCAGTCAGCCGCCATTGATTTTTACTCCAAACTCTTCACGAAAGACACCATTCACAAGGATGAGGAGTTCCTTGCAAAGATCCCCAACATGATCAACATCGAAGGGAACGAGTAGCTTCTTACCCCACCCTCCCCGGAGGAGGTCAAGGGCATCGTTTGGGCTCTAGACGAGCATAGCGCTCCTGGCCCAGACGGTTTCTCCGGTGCCTTCTTCCTTGCTTGTTGGGACATCATCGAGCACGACATCCATGAGGCAGCCATGGCCTTTTTTCAAGGAGCGAGATTCCTAAAATCCATCTCCCGAGCCAACCTTATTCTCATCCCCAAAAGAGATAACCCGGATACCTTCAAGAACTTCTGTCCCATCAGCCTATGCACCTTTACCAATAAAATCATTTTAAAAATTATCGCGACCCGTATGTCCGCACTTTTCCCCAAAATCATTTCGAAAGAGCAAAGCGGCTTTGTCCCGGGACGGAACATCACTGACAACATCCTCTTGGCATAGGAGATGATCACATGCATGAAATTCCCTTCAAGGGGAGAATGTGGCTATCAAACTTGACATGGAGAAAGCTTATGACCGTTTGGATAGACAATTCATGATTTGGGTGCTCAGGTCCTTCGGCTTCTCAGAATCGTAGATCGACGTTCTCTTCAGATCCATCCGCAACTCCTGGTTTTCCACCATCATCAACGGAGAAGCCGAGGGTTTCTTCCATGCCAGTCACAGGGTTAGACAGGGAGACCCTCCATCCTCTACCATCTTTATCATCGCGGCCGAAGTACTTAGCAGAAACTCAACAGCTTGGCCAACTCGCCATGATTCGACCATTTCCACACTACCACCGGATGTCCCTTAATCACTCATCTGGCCTATGCAGAGGACATCCTTATCTTCTCAGTAGGAGACATCGGGTCAGTGGAGGCGGTCCACAGAACGCTTGAGAGATGTACTATATGCTCCGGACAGCGGGTGAATCCTGGCAAGAGCGTCATCTATACCCATCATAAATCGACAGGGAACACTCAGCCACCCTCTCCAATATGACATCCTTCTCTACCACTTACCTGCCGTTCACTTATCTTGGATACCCGCTGGTTTACGGTAAATCTAACTCGGGCATCTTCGACAGACTTGTGAGCAAAATCAGGAAGAAAATTGAGGGATGGCACAACACCACCCTATCCCCGGGAGATAAGATGATCCTGATCAAGCTTGTTCTCTCCTCCATCCCCACATACACCCAGGCAGTATACTCTCCACCGAAGAAGGTCTTATCCTCTCTTGAGACCCTTTTGTCCAACTTCTTTTGGGGTCACCAAGGAGGAAAAGATAAGCACCACTGGGCCAGCTGGGACTCCATAGCCAAACCCACTAGCGAGGGAGGGCTAGGATTTAGCAGACTTGTGCATATTGTTGATGCTTGCTCCATGAAGCAATGGTGGAAGCTCCGAACGGAAAACTCTATCTGGTCCCAATTCATGAAGGCTAGATATTTTTGGACTTCCCACCCCACGATGGCCACTGCCAACAACCGATCTCCAGCCGGCTGGAGATGTATTCTTATGGGTCAGAACCTCGTGAAACCCCTTATGAACACCAACATCTCAGATGATTCGAGAACGCTGCGGTGGTCCTTGAATCCAGGCGGGGATTTCACTTTAGCTTCTGCCAGAATGGTGACGAGAGGCACTGGAGAACCTAACCCCTTCCTCGCCCCCTACTGGCAGTCCAACATCCGCAACAAATGGTCCATTTTCATCTAGAGAGCACTGCACAGGAAGCTCCCAACTGACGATGCCCTAACTTCCATCGGCTTCAGCCTCACGTCGAGATGCCACTGCATTCCTCTCCTTAAGCTGAAACCGTAGAACACGTTCTGAACTCCGACGAACTAGCTTCCAAACTGTGGGCTAACCTCTCCATTAGATGGCTGCTGCACCAACAGGCTGGGGTTTTGAACGATCTCCTCGCCAACTGGGGGAACTCCAATAGGCACCAGATCGTGGCAGCCATAGGTATTTGGGTATTATAGAAGAATAAGAACAAGTACAGATACGAAGGACGCTTATTCAACTCCCCACAACTTTACAGAGAAGTCTGCAGACAAGTTCTCATGGTCAACAACTGCTGTACTCACACCACGGCCAGACGTTAGCAGATGTGGCCTTATCAAACGACCTGGAGATTTTTGGTCCGGTTTAATGCGAGCTCCCCGTCACTGACTGGCTTTCTTGTTTTTGGGGTGTTTCTATACGACACGCGCCTTCTTGTATAGGCTTCGGCATTTTTTGCCTAATAGATCAATAAAGTGGCACTTTTGGGAATATATATATATATATATATATATATATATATATATATATATATATATACACACACACATATATATATATATATGTGTGTGTGTGTGTGTGTGTGTGTGTGTGTGTGTGTGTGTGTGTATGTGTGTGTATATTAAATGTTTGTATGTATATGAGGATTTGTATATGAGATGGTTGTGAGTGAACAATATTTATAAATTAAGAGGGTATTAGTCCAGGGCAGCAGGGCATGAGAGGGATGGCAGTCCACACCTAGTAAATCTGTTATGAAGAGAAGAGAAGGGCTTTCAGTAGATGAGTGAGCCGATATAGAGTATAGAAAAAATTTGTATGAGGGAGGCAGAGCAGTATGTAGGTGTGCTAATGGGTTTCCAGTTGAGAGCAGGTCAGAGAAGAGAAGGGATTGGCTATTTCTACTTGGCCATCGGCCATATGTTAGTGAATTGAGTGTTAAGTGGGGCTGATAGGATAGTATCAGTTAGTGACCTATCTAAGTATCTATATATATAGTTGTATGTACATGTTAAATTATATATATATATATATATTTTTTATTTATATATATATATATATATATATAAAGTTCTGAGTAGATATATAGATGTATATATATGTAGGAATGTATTGTATATAGACATATATGTGGCAGCATGTAAGTATTAGAGAACTAGTTAGTATCAGTCGTGGGGGTTCGGGTAGGCATGGGTGTTTGTGGAAATGCCTGTGAGGTCAAAGAGTTTTGGCCAGTCTATTTGGAGGAGTACTTTTAATTCATATTAGACGACAATAAGCTGGACAGCAGAGATTAATATGGCTTATGTTTGTATAGATGTATTGGTATGTGGATGTATGTATGCATGTTTGGGAAGGGAATCAGTTAGGATATCTAGTGTTGTGTATCAGTGTCATGTGAGGAAGAGAGTATTAGCGGCAATGTTTAGAGGGTTTCAGTGAGTGAGATTAATTAGTCCATGCATTGGTGAATGTGTGTTGCTTAGTGGTGTCAGTTTTGTACAATAGGAAATTAACAAGGAGATTTGTGTGTGATTTGTATCCTCAAGTAAAGTGAGGGAGTGTGTGAGCACACCTAACAGTATGATAGTACGAACTTGTTTGGGCGGCTGAAGGGACTTGTTCCCTTGGTGTGCAGCCTTGGTGACCAATAATAGGCCAATGGCCATTGTATTGGCAGCATGGAACTGAAAACCCCTTAGCATACCATAGCTTGGCTATTACATTGGTACTGCATTTGCAGCAGCAGCCTTGCATTTGCTTGTAATAGCAGCAGGTTGCATTTCTCTGTTGGCCTTGCTATGTGCAAGCTATTAGCAGCTGCAGCCTGCTCGACATCACAAAAGGTTATATGAGCTTTTTGTTTATTGAATTTAAAAAGGTACAATCAATTACTATATGAGGAATTCTAAGTACAAGAATTATAGAAAAATATGGCTGTAGAGATCGAGCACTACAGCAGCTCCTTTACTCCATTGATGATCTGATGACGAGTTAGACTTGCTTTGGCTTTCTGGTACTTTGATAGAACTCTAGGGTTACCGATCAAGAGGATGCCACAGTTAAAGACTTTGAAGCTCTACCTTTTGCCTTATGCTTCTTTTCTTTTTGTGTGTTTCCTTCTCCTCCTTTTTGTTGAAGGGAAAACTCCTATTTATAGGAGAAAGGGGACACATATGCGATGTGCACTCGAATTTGAGATATGAAGGAATTTGATATCATTGTACGGTGTCGGCTTCTACCGAGTTGACACGTGGTGGACATCAAGATTCTCCTCTATCGAGATCTCGGTGGTTATCAAATAACCAAAGGAGGAGTCATGTGGCGAGTGTCTATTGCTAGAAATCCTCTATTTAGATGAAGCTGAGTAGATCTTAGATTTCATCTCAGAGTAGGATTCTGTTTGATCTTCAGGAGGTTATCGGTTTAAACAAACCGACTTGATACGACCTTTGTCAAAAGAGCAAACTTCGTCCTTATCTGTATTTTAAACCAATTGATAAGATCTTTGTACTTATCAATATTATCAACCTTTGTCCTATCTTTGAGAGTGGTAGTTTAAACAAACCAATTGGGTGGGACCATGCAACGTGTACCTCTAGCGAGGTCTTAGTGCTGCGACGCTTCTGGTGCAACAAGTAGACTGTTCTTCTAGAGACAACGAAGCCTCTGCGCTTTTAGGCAACGAGTGAACTATGTTTCGAAGATAACGGAACTCTGTACATTTGAGCGATGAGTAGACTGTGTTTTGAATGATAAAGTCACTATGCTTTAGGGCGACGAGTAGGCTGTGCTTCAGGCTAACGAGGTTACTGTGCTTTTGGAGCGGCAGACGGACTTGTGTGGGATGCACTGGTGTTTCCCAAGTCTTTGATAAATGGGGTTGAGCTTCTGGGTCGAAGCAGAGGTCTGCATTGTTAAATCTGGGATGATGTGAAGTCATCACCAGATTGTGCCTCCTGCTAGCGGAGGATTGTACCTGCGCTTCCGGTTTGAAGAAGCTGTCTTTGAAGTCTTCTTTAAGAGCAATTAATGATCGCTCTTTAAGGAACGACTCCCTCTTCATTGCCATCGTTACTTGAGAAATTTTAATGGGTCTTCTAATGGTCTAAAACTTAGTTGAATGAACCCATTTAATGAGGTTCATCGTGCTGAGCCTTAGGTTCATCCCCTTAATACAAAAATTTTGACTGACATCCCCGTGTCCTATGTCTTGGACCACTTGTAATGCCTGTAGTTCGTATTACATATTTTAGTGTACGTGTATGTAATCTCGGACCTATATTTAGACTTGTCTTGATTGGCTAGTCTTGAGTTCTGTATTGGCAAGAGTTAGTTAGCATTTCATGGTTCTGGCATGCATCGGGTTCAGTTGGGTTTGGCTTGTTTGGTTCGGTTTGGGTTAGAATACAAACCCCTACCTACCACCCTCCATTATTTATTAATCCCAACAACCCTTCCCTCTCTTCATTCATTTCTCATTACTGCTCTTCTTCTTCTTTTTCATTCCTCTGTCGAGCACCGTAGTAGGCAAGTTCAACTTTCTTCATGGAAGAACTCAAATTTTGTTGTTCTATTGTCTTTCTCACGAGATTCTAAGATACTTTATTACTTAGCATTTTTAGTTTCCATGGTTCATTTCATGTAGATCTAAGCTTGTTGCATTTTTGGATTTCTTGGTTTTGATCTACTAAACTGGCTTGTTTTTGAAAATTGAGAGTTCCATATAGTAGGCATTCTGATATTACGCAAGCTTGGTTTTAGAATGGCCGAATTTCATCGTGTCTTGACCGCGATGAGACCTTCTTGAGCTTTTATGCCTGCTTGTATCGGCCTTGGGGAGAAGATGAAGTTTTACGCACACGTTCTTACGTGTTAGCGTAGTATCTAGCTTTCACGCCCACGTTTTACGTGCCAGCGTATCATTTACTCTCTTTACGCAGACGTTTTTCGTGCCCGCGTATTATTGACCTTTTACGCACAGGTTTTACGTGCCTGCGTATTATTGACCTTTTACGCACACGTTCTCACGTGGCCGCGTAATCCATTCTACGCCGAGTTCAATTGAACCTTACGCAGGGGCCTTCCCGCTCGCGTAGACTCTTACTCGCGTAGAATGTTTGCTAGCGTAGAGCGCTTGCTCGCAAAAAATCCTGCTCGCATCCACTCTTGCCTGCGTAGAGCTGCCCATCCTTAGGTCTTGCCCGCGTAGATCTGTTTTACGCACGGGGTCTCTTTGGCCTAGCATAGTATTGCCCGCGTAGAATCTTGAGCCCCCTTAGCGTAACCTATTGCTTTTATATTCTTACGCCTTTTGTCGTGAACTTTGTAATCACGAATTGATTGGCATGATTGGAATAATAATTGTACATGACATGGTGTGACAAGTAATTGACATAACAAGGCATGATAAGTAACCTGACATAATAGTGGCTCGTCGTGGTGCACTCTTGATAAGTAAACTTGACATGATATACCTTGAAACCTGTTGCGACGGCTAGCATGATGTGACACGAATGACATGACAAGAATGAATAACCTGGACATCGTGGGCGATCGTGTTTGTACAAGGAAACCAGTATTGTCTTGCTTCATGTCTAGGGAAGGGACCCCTGAGTACCACGGTCAGGGTACCTACTGAAATTGACTAAGGCTAATAACTAGAATAATCCAGTAGTCATGAAGAGATTTCCCAGCTACAGGCAATCCCGTTATCTAGGCGCGCTAGTGGACTTGTAGCCTGCCGACGAGTAGGGCACATTTCCAGCACACTGTCATGTGTTGTACACTTCATGAACGGATATTCGACCTTGATAACCTGGATGGTCTGTAGGGCTTGTAGCTGTGGAGTATCTCTTTACATCTTGCTAGTAACTAGGCCTGTGATAACCCTAGTTAGTTAAAGTATCAAGACGTACTCATTACTTGGCCATGATTGATTGGATGGAGCCCAGTCCAGTCTAGTCTTGTCCTGATCCTGTACAAGATTATAACATGACCTGATTACTTGTGCTTTATTTTATCAATAAATAGTGGGAAACCAAGTTTCGTTCAGATGAAGGGTTACAACCCTGGTCCTGGTTTTGTTTAAGGGTTGTAACTTGGTTATCTGAATAGTCCTATGGTTATCTTATCGTATACCATCATGATTTCCATATCTCTAGTTTTATTATATTGTTATGTTTTATGCTAATTGCTGGTTTTAGTTCTTAAGTGAAGCCTCCTTTGTGGCACTTGCTCTTTCTGGGATCTTACCCAGCTGGTTTTGCATGACCAGATACCGGAGTAGCTCCAGAAGATCTTCCTATCTTCCAGCAAGATGGTGACCACCAGGCGTAACCAAGGCAACGAGTGGGTTTTCTTTTGTTCTCCCACTTTATTGTAAAAATATTCTTTTGAGGCGTTTAGCCGGCAAGCACGTGTGAGCTCGTATTGCTCCTTTACTTACTGTCTGCCTACGGGCTGTAACATGATTGACAAATCCTAGGGTTGATCATGTATGACTGAAACTCTTGCTAGTCTTCGCATTTTGTACGACTAGCTTCATGATCATCCAAATATGTAATATATGGGACACCTTACTATTGTATATTTAGTGCTCTAACATCTTATAACTGCTATTACTTGTATGAGTTTGAGACATTAGGCTTGTTCATGACCTTAAGAGACTGATGGCTTGTAGTTAAACCCTCACGTATCTAGACAGCCGTGACCGTATGGCGAGGTGGGTTGCACTTCAATATACGTAGCTGGCTATGTATGCCCCCGCTCTCCAGTATTTGGTTCTGGGGCGTTATATGGTTTAAGTGGTAGCCCATGCAGGTCTGGTAAATCAAGATTTGTGTTGGTTTACTGAATAGATGTCTCAATCAGCACTCTTTCTTGATCTCTGCTCGTACCCTCTAAATTCCTGAATTCTTGACCAGTTCACATGCTTGTGTCTTTGATCTATCCTGGTCCTTCCTTATTGTCCCCTGTGTCGTCTTCTTCAGCGACATTGTTCCTGGTCCTACCGATCGGCAAGGCAGAGCACCTCCCATGGGCCAGCAGCAACCTGGAGATCAAGCCCAACATTCAGGAGTAGCCTCCAGAGTCATGCCTACAGGGGGTCAAGAGCCACCAGTTCTGCCAGTCCAGCCTGCAGAGCCCGATGATGGCACCTTGGTGGGTCTCATCAGGACATTGCTAGCATCTCAAGATCGTAGGGACGACGCCCTGCACCAGGCATTACAAGATGCTCTGAACAGTGGTGGTCATCTAGGTAGCAGTGCGGCCAACAGCTTCAAGCGTTTGAACCCTCCCTTCTTCGACGGCAGTGAGGATGCTATTATCGCAGACGCTTGGCTGCAGGACACTGAGGTTATTCTAGAAGCAGCCTGGACTCCAGAAGACGAGAAGGTGGCCGTGGCGTGCCTGCAGTTATTGGATCTTGCCCACAGCTGGTGGGCGGCACAGGCCGTTGGATTAGTGTTACCTATTACCTGGACAGTATTCTGTGAGAGATTCCAGACCAAGTACTTCGATACTGTAGCTCGGTACGATCTACAGACGAGGTTCACCAATCTGAAGCAGATGGGCAGGACGTGTAACTCCACTTTTCTAAATAATATATATATATTTCTCTCTTGTGATTTAAATCTAAATTTTTTTGATTATCTTAATTAAATCCTAATTTTCTAAATATCTTTAAAAATATATTAAGAATATTTTAATGGGCTAATTATATTTCTCTCTAAATAAATTGGTTTATTTATCAATGGGCTAATTAATTTTCTAATTGGTTTATTAATTAAATTTTTTATTACTCATAACAATCTTGGCCCTGGGCCAATAGCCCTTACCCAGCCCATACCATAGGACCGTTGGGTTTAAAAACCTTTCCTCAAACTTCAGTTCTCCAGAGTTGTTACTTCAAAAATTTTCCTACTGATATTTCATTCAAAATTCTTTTCCCTCTATTCTTGTTCCCTTCCCTGATCCGCAGCAGAGCCGTTGTTCCATCTCCGCCGTTGGGATCAGCCATCGACGTGGCAGAGTCATCTCCTACCGTCCATACACCCTCATCGACGTGGCAGAGCCTCTAACGGTTTTTATCCCGAACGTTCGATTGTAACCACCCAAACTTTTCCCTGCCTTTTTAGACCCCTTCCTCCTTCCTCTTCATCACTCTTCTTACAACAAAGAAGCCTGCAAAATTCCTTGTTCACTCTTCTTCATCGTCGTCGAGCTGAGTCGACAGCCATAGCGACCGGACGTTGATGAACTGGCTCTGTTCCACCGCGAAGTCGCCGTCCTCCTCGCGCCAACTCGATCGAAGGACGGCCATGGCGACTGGGATCGTCTCGTGGTGACGACGGAGATCCGCAACAAGAGTGGTGCTCCTTAATAGGTCAGTTTTGTTCTTATTTCAGCTGTTCTTCCATCCTTTCTTTGAGAATCTCCTCCGATAAATGTTGATCTCTGACAGAGACTCGAGAAATCGGTAGAACTTCGAACCAATCGATCAAAACAGCGAGGACATTCTAATCAGTAAGTCCTCATTCCCTTCCCTGCAGTTTCGTGAGAATTTGAATTCAATTGAAGAGATCTTCTGATTTGATCAAATTATGGATCAGTTTGGTTATTCATGGAGCTTTTTGTTGGTTTGGAGGATTGAGTTGGAGAGTTCTAATTGATTCATGTGAATTTTCTCCAAATTTGAGTCGTTATGATTCAAATAAGACTCACGAAAATTCTTTCTTATTGCTGCATTCTTCCTATTCGATAGAATGCTTGTGTAGGACTGATACCAGCTCAGGACTCTGAAGTATTGTACCGGACTCTACAGGGTACCTGAGGACTCAGGTATGTATATTCTAAATTCCTTGTTATACTCTTCTTACTTGTATCATGTGTCCTTGCGTCGTGTCTTGAAGGAAGTTATGTGTGATGATTTCTGGTTTATGTTTTCTAATGGTGAGTTCGTATGGGATATCACTGTAGAGATCTAAGGAATTGGTCTGTGTATTTTCGATCATAAGCAAGGGTTCAGCAGTGGCTAAGTGATAGGGAGGGACTATCTTACCTGAGTTTAACACTGCAATGTTTTATCAGTTGATTGTTATACAGGTTGTTTAATAAGGCTTGATCGGTTAGGAGTATTGTCGAGAAGCATTACATGGGTTTGAGTACTAGTTCTGTCAAGTTCTATTTACTAAAATTGTTGTAGTTCAGTGGATATTTAGCTTGGTTTGAGTAGTAGTAGAAGCAGTGGCCGAGCTTAACTCTATAAAAAAAAGAAATGGATAAAGTATAGGCTAACCCAGGTTGTTTTCAGTCCTGTGCAAGGACTACTACTTGAAGACCTGGGAGCTCTGTTGGGCTGATTAGAGAGCCATCATTTAGGGACTGTTTCCTTGATTATCTGCAACAAGTGTGTACTGAATGCCAAGATGGGTAGTAGCAGTCACATTGTAAGCCTGAATCTAATTCAAGTTCTGATAGGAAATTTAGGAATAATCTTGTATAGTGTCATATTAGTTTTTGGCATAAATATATCAATTGGACTAATGGTTGACAGGCTAGGAGATACAGAGTATAGAATTGATATGAAAATTCATATTGGACTGTATTTATTTATATGTTTAGCATTTAGATTGATATTGGATTTAAGTTAAATACATCAGTCGGTAAACCTGAGAAATAGGATGGTAGTTAGGTTGTGTTAAGAATAATATAGGGTTGTTTTGTGAACTAATATTTCACTAGTATTCATGTTACCTATGAATATTGCATTACATATTAATGTTTTAGAGTGACAGTTAGACTCTGAACTTGCAAGTCAAACCATTTGGAATTTGAGTTTCAAGTTCATTGTCTTGGTGTACCTATAATATTAATAAATGCAATTATAGGTGATAGAATGCTTTATGTTTGGATATTATCTTATTTTTAAAAAGAAGGATTAGAGTTGGCAAGGTAAAACCAAAGATTTTGTTTCGTGGCTTTTCTAGACTATAAATATCTATTTATTGTCAGCTTATCAATTGTAAATCAAAACAGGAGGACACCAGCTTTACTACCCTTTTCTCGATCACCCGGAGCCAAGGCAAGTACACCGACTCGATCCCTTTACTCAGTATTTCTGTCTGCTTCATGTTCTCATATTGACACATTGTACAAACGACTGTTCATTGTTCATTGTTCATTGTTCAACGTTCATCGTTCATAGTTCATTGTTCTTACTTGTACATTGGGGTGGGGAAATACTACAGATATGTGACCAAACCTATTTTAGCTAGGCATTGACTAATAGCTTAGGTCTCACACCGTGCACGTGAGACTCTAAGCCGTAACATTATTCATTATTCACTTTTCACTGTTCACTGTTTACCCAGCCGGTCACATACTCTGATAGTTATTTCAAATGCATGTTATACTGATAGAATAGTTTCATTGTTTTTGGATCTGGTACTATAGTTTTATTATTTCTGGATCTGGTACTATAGTTTCATTATTTCTGGATCTGGTACCATAGTTTCATTGTTATTCCTGTACCACAGTTTCATATTCCTATCTTGTATCATAGTTCATATCGTGATTCTTTTTCATACACTTCAGTTTACATTGTTTAGAGCTTCTTGTCGGGGTTGTACTTTGCTCTTTTCCTGACAGGATCGTTACAGGTATACTTGGGGATGTTGTATCTTCTTCATGGGCCAGAGCCCGAAGCCAGGATAGAGTTGTACCTCAGGATGGACTTATATTTTCAGAGTTATAGTTAGGTCTTTTCTTAGATTTATTTTTAGAGGATTTTATCATGTATTGTATTGAGGATTTCAGGATTGTATAATTTTTTATTCATGTTACCGGATTTGTCTTCGAATGATATTGTATAATTAACGTGTGGATTGTGGTGATTCTGGGAACATGTATAGCAGCTGTGGTGGTTTATATTTCTTGTATCTTGGAGTTTTCTTTAGTATTGTACAGCTTACTTCGTCGTGTCCATCGACGAAGGCTGGCCGTGTCCGACTCGTATCCGAATATTCGGGAGTGGGTCGTGACGTATTTTTAGTGGTGGCCCATACAGGTCTGTCCTAATGGCACTTAGGCTATAAAGTGCTATTGGGGAACCTATTAGACTAAGGAAAACTCATCACAGCATAGGAAAATCGGGAATTAAGGGTATATCAGGTTTATCAGGATTATCAGGTACTTTGTTATTATAAAAACATTGTTTGTTAGGTTTTAGGGTTTGTCATTCAACGAAGCTTTCTTTTGATGCAGATGGTCACTACGAGGAAGGTCGCAGATCAGCCCGGAGTTACAGGCGGTTCTGGAGTTGCAGGCGGTTCGGAGCAGCCCGCACCAGACGTTCAGGCAGATCAGCTTCCGCCAGCGCCTCCTATCTTTCCATCGCTGCCTCCGACAATGATGTTTGATGGCACCCAGGTGATGGCCATGTTCCAGCAGTTCCTGGAGGTACAGAACCATCAGGCTGTGCAGTTTTGAGCTACGGTCATCGATGCACTCAGGACCAGAGAGCCGGCAGCACCAGCACCAATAGTACCTCCAGCACCAGCATCACCGAGACTAGGGACTACCAAGGAATACCAGAATCTCTGCCCGATGGACTTTTGGGGCAATGAGGGTATCGTCTATGTAGACGAATGGCTAGAGAATGCGGAGAGGACCTTGAGGATGGCGAATATTCTGGATGACATGAAGGTGGAGGTGGCCAGCATGCGACTCTTCGACTTGGCGAGAGCGTGGTACCGGGAGGACCTCTAGTTGGCGGAGCCCCATGTATCTTGGACAGATTTCAAAACTCTGTTCAAGGAGAAGTTCTTTCCAGAAGTGGAGCGGGATGAGCCGAGGATGCAGTTCGAGGCACTGCAGTAGGGAACGATGACGGTTGTGCAGTACATTTCCGAGTTTACTAGGCTCAGTTGGTTCACGGAGAGCCTAGTCAGGGCACCAGAGGACAGGGCCTGGAGATTCAAGAAGGGTCTGACCAGGGAGCTGCGGCATGCAGTAGCTATTTGCCAGGCGACTACCTACTCTAGCATCCTCAAGATCGCCTAGGCAGTTGAAAAAGAGATGGACCCGAGGCCCAAGAGGGATAGGGCCATCGGCAGCAGCAGTCACCAGGCACCGACGAAGAGGGTGCAGATACAGACTCAGATGAGGCCAGTTCAGCAGGCAGTAGTTCAGCACCGTCCAGCCAGAGTTCATACAGATCCGCCTTAGAGACAGCAGTTGGCAATCACTTGCAACTACTGTCATCGGTCGGGGCATCGTTACGATGAATGTCGTAAGAGGCTGAGGCTTTGCTTGTTTTGTGGATCACCTGCTCACCAGGTCAGAGATTGTCCAGAAGCCGCTGAGGGACGAGCACGAGTAGCACCGGGACCCCAGCAGGAGGACTTACCTCTTCTTGACCAACAGTCGCACGGAGACCAGCCAGAGGGACGAGTCTACCTGATGACAGCCGAGGAGGTGGAGACTATCCCGATTTCGGACGAGTACTGACGATCGGAGGCACTTGTGATCATTACCTATCTTGATGTTCTTTTTTGCATTTCCTTTGTTGTTTCTTCATTCGAGACTTGTTTTACAGTCTCCATATCTTACTGTCGTTTCATAGTACCGTGAGCTACTTGTTGACTGTTGATTGTCTTTTGGTATTCAATAAAAATTTGTTTCTAAGAACAGATACTACTCCTCTCTATCATGATTTAAAATTTTCACCAATTTCCTTGAAACATTTGGATAAAGTTGAGAAAATATTTTGACAACCTACTATGACCTGGATTATGGAGACTGTGAGTCCATTGCAGCTAGCTGTACACTGGCGAGACAGGGGCTCCGGGTCAAAGTAATTACGGATATTTTTAGGTTCTCAGATATTATTGAAGCTAAGTCCTAAATTTATTTTATATCGGATAAAGTTGACATAATATTTCGATAATCTAGTACTATCGAGAGCATGGAACCGAAAGCTGCCTGCAGCCAGATGCATTCTGGCGGGGCAGGAACTGTAGGTAAAATGATTTCAGATATGAAGATTGTTAGATACTATGAAAACTATTATCCATTGAATTCATTTTTCATGACTATCGCCTTGCACCACCTTAAATCGTGCTAATTTCCAAATTTTTGATTATTTGTGCCTAATCTTGCCCTAGAATTTCGAAGGCAAAATTTTTCAAGGGGGAGAGATTTGTAACTCCACTTTTCTAAATAATATATATATATATATTTCTCTCTTGTGATTTAAATCTAAATTTTTTTGATTATCTTAATTAAATCCTAATTTTCTAAATATCTTTAAAAATATATTAAGAATATTTTAATGGGCTAATTATATTTCTATCTAAATAAATTGGTTTATTTATCAATGGGCTAATTAATTTTCTAATTGGTTTATTAATTAAATTTTTTATTACTCATAACAATCTTGGGCCTGGGCCAATAGCCCTTACCCAGCCCATACCATAGGACCGTTGGGTTTAAAAACCTTTCCTCAAACTTCAGTTCTCCAGAGTTGTTACTTCAAAAATTTTCCTACTGATATTTCATTCAAAATTCTTTTCCCTCTATTCTTGTTCCCTTCTCTGATCCGCAGCGGAGCTGTTGTTCCATCTCCGCCGTTGGGATCAGCCATCGACGTGGCAGAGTCATCTCCTACCGTCCATACACCCTCGTCGACGTGGCAGAGCCTCTAACGGTTTTTATCCCGAACGTTCGATTGTAACCACCCAAACTTTTCCCTGCCTTTTTAGACCCCTTCCTCCTTCCTCTTCATCACTCTTCTTACAACAGAGAAGCTTGCAAAATTCCTTGTTCACTCTTCTTCATCGTCGTCGAGCTGAGTCGACAGCCATAGCGACCGGACGTTGATGAACCGGCTCTGTTCCACCGCGAAGTCGCCGTCCTCCTCGCGCCAACTCGATCGAAGGACGGCCATGGCGACTGGGATCGTCTCGTGGTGACGACGGAGATCCGCAACAAGAGTGGTGCTCCTTAATAGGTCAGTTTTGTTCTTATTTCAGCTGTTCTTCCATCCTTTCTTTGAGAATCTCCTCCGATAAATGTTGATCTCTGACAGAGACTCGAGAAATCGGTAGAACTTCGAACCAATCGATCAAAACAGCGAGGACATTCTAATCAGTAAGTCCTCATTCCCTTCCCTGCAGTTTCGTGAGAATTTGAATTCAATTGAAGAGATCTTCTGATTTGATCAAATTATGGATCAGTTTGGTTATTCATGGAGCTTTTTGTTGGTTTGGAGGATTGAGTTGGAGAGTTCTAATTGATTCATGTGAATTTTCTCTAAATTGGAGTCGTTATGATTCAAATAGGACTCACGAAAATTCTTTCTTGTTGCTGCATCCTTCATGTTCGATAGAATGCTTGTGTAGGACTGATACCAGCTCAGGACTCTGAAGTATTGTACCGGACTCTACAGGGTACCTGAGGACTCGGGTATGTACATTCTAAATTCCTTGTTATACTCTTCTTACTTGTATCATGTGTCCTTGCGTCGTGTCTAGAAGGAAGTTATGTGTGATGATTTCTGGTTTAAGTTTTCTAATGGTGAGTTCATATGGGATATCACTGTAGAGATCTAAGGAATTGGTCTGTGTATTTTCGATCATAAGCAAGGGTTCAGCAGTGGCTAAGTGATAGGGAGGGACTATCTCACCTGAGTTTAACACTGCAATGTTTTATCAGTTGATTGTTATACAGGTTGTTTAATAAGGCTTGATCGGTTAGGAGTATTGTCGAGAAGCATTACATGGGTTTGAGTACTAGTTCTGTCAAGTTCTATTTACTAAAATTGTTGTAGTTCAGTGGATATTTAGCTTGGTTTGAGTAGTAGTAGAAGCAGTGGCCGAGCTTAACTCTATAAAAAAAAGAAATGGATAAAGTATAGGCTAACCCAGGTTGTTTTCAGTCCTGTGCAAGGACTACTACTTGAAGACCTGGGAGCTCTGTTGGGCTGATTAGAGAGCCATCATTTAGGGACTGTTTCCTTGATTGTCTGCAACAAGTGTGTACTGAATGCCAAGATGGGTACTAGCAGTCACATTGTAAGCCTGAATCTAATTCAAGTTCTGATAGGAAGTTTAGGAATAATCTTGTATGGTGTCATATTAGTTTTTGGCATAAATATATCAATTGGACTAATGGTTGACAGGCTAGGAGATACAGAGTATAGAATTGATATGAAAATTCATATTGGACTATATTTACATATAGGTTTAGCATTTACATTGATATTGGATTTAAGTTAAATACATCAGTCGGTAAACCTGAGAAATAGGATGGTAGTTAGGTTGTGTTAAGAATAATATAGGGTTGTTTTGTGAACTAATATTTCACTAGTATTCATGTTACCTATGAATATTGCATTACATATTAATGTTTTAGAGTGACAGTTAGACTCTGAACTTGCAAGTCAAACCATTTGGAATTTGAGTTTCAAGTTCATTGTCTTGGTGTACCTATAATATTAATAAATGCAATTATAGGTGATAGAATGCTTCATGTTTGGATATTATCTTATTTTTAAAAAGAAGGATTAGAGTTGGCAAGGTAAAACCAAAGATTTTGTTTTGTGGCTTTTCTAGACTATAAATATCTATTTATTGTCAGCTTATCAATTGTAAATCAAAAAAGGAGGACACTAGCTTTACTACCCTTTTCTCGATCACCCGGAGCTAAGGCAAGTACACCGACTCGATCCCTTTACTCTGTATTTCTGTCTGCTTCTTGTTCTCATATTGACACATTGTACATACGACTGTTCATTGTTCATTGTTCATTGTTCACCGTTCATCGTTCATAGTTCATTGTTCTTACTTGTACATTGGGGTGGGGAAATACTACAGATATGTGTCCAAACCTATTTTAGCTAGGCATTGACTAATAGCTTAGGTCTCACACCGTGCACGTGAGACTCTAAGCCGTACCTTTGTTCATTGTTCACTGTTCACTGTTTACCCAGCCAGTCACATACTCTGATAGTTATTTCAAATGCATGTTACACTGATAGAATAGTTTCATTGTTTCTGGATCTGGTACTATAGTTTCATTATTTCTTGATCTGGTACTATAGTTTCATTATTTCTGGATCTGGTACCATAGTTTTATTGTTATTCCTGTACCACAGTTTCATATTCCTGTCTTGTATCATAGTTCATATCGTGATTCTTTTTCATGCACTTCAGTTTACATTGTTTAGAGCTTCTTGTCGGGGTTGTACTTTGCTCTTTTCCTGACAGGATCGTTGCAGGTTTACTTGGGGATGTTGTATCTTCTTTATGGGCCAGAGCCCGAAGCCAGGATAGAGTTGTACCTCAGGATGGACTTAGAATTTCAGAGTTATAGTTAGGTCTTTTCTTAGATTTATTTTTAGAGGATTTCATCATGTATTGTATTGAGGATTTCAGGATTGTATAATTTTTTATTTATGTTACCGGATTTGTCTCCGAATGATATTGTATAATTAACTTGTGGATTGTGGTGATTCTGGGAACATGTATAGCAGCTGTGGTAGTTTATATTTCTTGTATCTTGGAGTTTTCCTTAGTATTATACAGCTTTCTTCGTCGTGTCCATCGACGAAGGCTGGGCGTGTCCGACTCGTATCCGAATATTCGGGAGCGGGTCGTGACAGGACGGTTGACGGATATACGGCCGAGTTTTCGATACTTAGTCGGTTTGCTCCCACCTTGGTAGCGACCGAGTTCGACAGAGCCCAGCGATTCCAGCAAGGGCTCAATCTAAAGATTTTATTGGCAGTGGAGCAGTTTGAGCATCAGACTTTTGATGCAGTATTGAGAGCATCCAAGATGCACGAGTATACCTCCCAGAGGATCGTGGACAAGATCGGAGGTCGGATGTGATCCTATGGCCACATGAATCAATCTTCAGCACCAGCCCCGGCAGCTAGGGCTTTGACAATTGGAACTCCGAGGCGAGCGGCCTCGGTAACGTCAGTCCAATATTCGACCCCGGCGAACCCTCAGCAGCAGAAGCAGAAGCACTTTTTCGCAGTGGGATGTTCACATTGCGGGAAGCCAGGACATGTGGTGGTAGAATATCGTAGGGCACAGGGGTTGTGCCTGGCCTGTGGGGCAGTGGATCACAAGATAGAATCCTGCCCGAATAGGGGTAGTTCATCATCGTCCAACTTTACTAGTCCTTCGGTGAGAGGACCAGCAACAACAGTAGTATCAGCCTCAGAGGCCATTGCCGACACAGGCACAAGCCTTCCAGCAGCAATACCCCCAGCAGTATGCACAAGTCCAAGCCCTGATTTAGAGCAGGCAGCGAGATTTTCAGCAGAGGGGACCCGCACCCAAAGGACATGGTCAGGCGATGGCGATGACCGTAGAAGAAGGATTGGCACCAGGTGAGGTAATGACAGGTACTATTCTCGTCAACTCCTTCCCAGCATCAGCGTTATTTGATTCTGGTGCATCCCATTCATTCATGTCTGCACGATTCACGACACGGATAGGACTGGAGCCCGAGTCATTGTCAATAAGGCTCAATATACTTACTGGTAACGTTCTTGTGGGAGTAGATAGAGTATTTTCCTCGTATCGGATCGTAGTTAGCGGTAAGGAGTTCCCCGCTAGATTGACAGAGTTTCCGATGGCCGATTGTGATGTGGTCTTAGGGATGGATTGGTTAAGGAACCAGTATGCGAGGATAGACTGCCATGTTGGCAGGGTTGATTTAGCATTCCAGAAGAGCCAGAGTTTTCTTTTTTCCAAGGCGAAGTTGAACTTTCTCCTCCAGTATTGCGGATGGCAGTAGCAGCAGTACAGTTACCCCGGATAGTCGAGGAGTTTCCAGAAGTTTTCCCAGAAAAGTTTCTAGGAATGTCACTAGAGCGAGGGATCGAGTTTACTATCGACTAGATCCCAGGGACAGCCCTCGTATCGGAGAGAGTCTACAGGATGATGTCGTCAGAGTTAGAGGTATTGTACAAGATGATTGAAGAACTTAGGACCAAGGGATTCATTCGTGCAAGTGGATCACCTTGGGGAGCCCCGATGCTTCTTGTGAAAATGAAGGATGGTACGTCCAGATTATGTGTAGATTATCGTACCTTGAACTCAGTGAAAATCAAGAACAGATACCCTCTCCCGCGGATAGATGACTTGTTTGATCAACTCAAAGGGGCGACCATATTTTCGAAGATTGACTTGCGATCAGGATACCATCAGATCAGAGTCAGAGAGCAGGACATCCCGAAGACAGCTTTCAGATCTAGATATGGGCATTGGGAGTTCTTTGTTATGCCATTTGGGGCAACCAATGCGCCGGCTGTATTCATGGACCTCATGAATCGTATCTTCATGCCTTATTTGGATCAGTTCGTAATTATGTTCATAGACGACATTCTCGTCTACAGCAAGAGTGAAGCGCAGTATGAGCAGCATCTCAGAGTTGTCCTCCAGATTCTCAGAGAGCACCAGTTGTACGCGAAGTTCAGTAAATGCAAGTTCTGGCTCGATCGTATCTCATATTTGGATCATATCATCACCAGAGGGGGAGTAAAAGTGGATCCCTAAAAGATCGTGGCTATTGAGATATGGCCAGTACCTAGCACAGTTGTAGAAGTTTACAGTTTTCTTGGCTTGGCCGGCTACTACCGACGATTTGTTTCAGACTATGCTCAGATTTCAGCGCCATTGTCCTAGTTGACCCGCAAGGATATGCAGTTTGCTTGGACAACAGAGTATCAGGATTCTTTTGAGAATTTGAAGCGAGGTTTGATGACGGCACCCATTCTCACGCTTCCAGATGGGACCGGGGGATTCTCAGTATATTGTGATGCTTTCGGCAGAGGTTTAGGATGTGTTTTGATGTAGCATGGGAAGATAATAGCTTATTCGTTACGCCAACTTCGTGATCATGAGGGGAATTACCCAACCTATGACTTGTAGCTGGCAGCAGTATTGTTTGCACTTAAGTTGTAGAGGCATTACTTGTATGGAGATAGGGTAGAAATTTTTACCGACCACAAGAGCCTGAAGTATGTGTTCACTCAGCAGGATCTTAACATGCGTCAGAGGAGATGGCTAGAGCTGCTTGTGGATTATGACATCAACCTGCGGTATCATCCTGGAAAGGCCAACGTCGTTGCAGATGCGTTGAGCAGAAGAGCCGAAGTTTATTTTCTAACAGCACAACCAGAGTTATTAGTAGATCTTCAGAAGATGGGTATAGAAGTTGCCATTCCTACAAATGTGGCATTGATGGCCAGTCTACAAGTTTAGTCTACTATAGTCGAGAGGATCCGGATGGCGCAGTCAACAGATTCCAAGCTTCCGCGACTCAGAGCAGAGTGTGTAGCAGGATGAAGACCAGAGTTATGTATCCATAAAGATGGTGCACTTCGACAGGGTAAGCGTCTTTGTGTACCCAGTAGAGATATCAGACAGGAGATTATGGCAGAAGCTCACAGTTCTCAATAATCCATTCATTCCGGTGGCACGAAGATCTACCGTGATATCCGTCAGCACTTTTGGTGGAATGGCATCAAGAAGAAGATAGCCCGGTTTGTCTCTCAGTGTTTGGTTTTCCAACAAGTTAAAGCCGAGCATCAGAGAACGGCTGGACTTTTTCAGCACTTGCCGATTCTAGAATGGAAGTGGGAGCATATAACCATGGATTTTGTGACTGGGTTACCTAGATCCTGTAACGCCCCAGTCCCAAAATACATAGGACTGAGTACGTAAACATGCCAGCTGCACATATACGAAGAATACTCCAATATATGGAATCCTCATATATGCACATAAGTTGCAAATAAAATAATCACAGGCCAGAAATATATAATCTAATCTTATCACAGCCCAATACAGAAGTTAATAGAGTCCAAATAAATAAGTCAGTGTATCAAAAGATAGCCGGGTGAACATGCTCACTCCAAACAGCTATGAAAAATAGTCTTACAAGATTGGAGTGTAACCTCCGCAAAATAGAAAGAAAAGAGATGCAAAAATAATGTCCACTAAAGTCTCAAATATAGAATAGACTAGAAATCAGTAGTGACTGCCTCGTCATCGATGTAAGATGGATCCAGAGCCGCTCCGTACTCCTGCAGGAAGTCGTCTAATCCTGGAGAGATAACCAGGTCCTCAAAGGGACGTAGCAAGATACAAGAAAACACCATGCCATATAAACTATGATAATATAATAGGAAAAAAAGGGATGCATACAATAGGGTGCCTACCAGTTCTACATTGATAATGCAGTTAAGTACAGACCTTCAATGCATGGGTATCTGGCTCAGTAGCAGTAACTCAGGTATGGCCCCATCAGGATACCAGGGACCTCAAATAATAACATTCCTAGAACGTTAGAGGCCAGCAGGATCAGTAATAGTAAGTGCATAAGGACCCATACGTTAAGAAAACTGTTCACCCCACCCAATGCCTAGTAGGGTCACATCCATTACTCATGAACCTCTAGTAACCACCAAGTCTTCTAGTATGCAATTCTATTGGCAGTTACTCCTATCCGTCGCATGCTCCATATGTATCGATGGCCAGCTGACTACGCGGATACGTATCCTACATGTGACTCATATCACGTGGTAAAGCCAGTATCAAGGCCGTATAAGATATACCAATACCTCAACATCAATGGGTGGTCACTAGACTAAGTCAATGCAAGAGAAATAAAAAAAACAAAAAAAATGACCGATAGAGTCGCTTGAACCCAAGTGTGACTTGGACGCACAATTTTATAATATCAAGAAATAAGAAATACTGAAAATAACAACTGAAAATACTGAAATCACCGAGTAAAGTGGCAAGGTATCTTGCCTGAAGGTGCAAAGTGGCAAGTCCCGGAAATTACAATGTCAGCCAAGAAATGTCACAATCTCCAAACAACTCCGGATGCTGAAACAAACATCAAAAATGTACTCGGTGTAAAAGATATACCTAGGAAACGCCTGTCCAAAAGTCTAATTCTGGAACAGGGGCAAGATTATAATTTCGGGTCAAAACGATGTTCGTCGTTGGACCCGTTTTGTACGAAAACGTATGCCATAGTCTATGGTCTCTAAAGTCGTCAAACTATATGTCTACGAATTTAATTTGAGGAGAGGAACTCAACGGTATGTCCAGTTTTGGATTCCGATGAGCCGTGTACAAAATCGCCCATTTGAGTGGATCGCGGGCCCGCCAAAAAGGGGTTCCGATTCGACCTTGTCAGAATCGAACCAAACTTGGCACACAGGACCAGAATTTTAATTCGGACCTGTTGGCGCAAGTTTTGTTTCGAATCGACGAATGTACACGAAGTTATGGCGAAGTTTGCAAATTGGCGATACGGGAGTATCTTGACGGATACGGACTGATTTCGTCGCGCACACACGACAAAATTGAGTTCCTTCAGATCCCACACGTCGGCAACATCCATATGCGCCTTTTGATGCATATAGCGTGTGACCAAGTCTCCCGGTTTGTCGGGATGCACGCCGTATCGGGGAAAATTCTCAGAAATTAACTAATTTGAAAATAGTTTTTCACACAAGTTTAGCATCGATTTAATTCTTATACAAAAATCAAAATACAGATCTACAAGTTGCATTTTAATCGTGGTTATGTTGTCTTTTACTGTTTTTAATTAGTTTCTATAATTCTTTACTGCACAGTAAGAAAATTGGCCGACAAGTTGTCGTTTTAAAACATTTTTTAGTATTACAGAAAACAGTTTTTCTTCAACTTTGTCTCGATTTTTGGAGCAAGTCGATGGGTTGTTTCGAAATCCACCTAGAGGATCTCGAAGAGGGTCAAGTTTACTTTCCGAAAAATCTTACGGATCAAAAATCGGTGCTACGAGTAAAAAGTTACGTCGTAGGGAAGTAGGGTACCTTGAGTGGAAAAACTGCTCCGTGGGTAACGAGGGGCTGACTTCAGATGCTCCATTCGTCGCGCACAAAACTCCGTTGCAGGTGAAGCGAACTCGTAGGCGAAGAGGGTATGATCAGCTGCAACTTTTGTTTTGGAAGTCTAGAGTTTTGAGGTTTGTGGAAAAAGTTATATATATAACACGTTGTAGCAAAACCTAATACTAATAGGTTTATAATAATGAGTCCCACGGGTTGTGGGTTGTTTGCGTGAGCTTGCTGCTTCAGCAGCAAGCAAATAAGGGGTGGGGCCCGCCCATTTTAGGTCGGTGGGTGGGTTGTTATTTTTTTTTTCTCTTTTCTTTCCTTCTCTTATTAAGAAAGGGGCTGTGCTGTGGTCGGTCCCCCTTGGGCCGACCACCTCAGTTATATTTTTTTCTTTTTTAATATATATATATATATATATATATATATATATATATATATATATATATATATATGTTTATATATATATATGTTTATATATATATATATATATATATATATATATATATATATATATATATATAACATATATATATATATATATATATATATATATATATATATATATATATATATATATATATATATATATATATATATATATATATATATTTTATAATATATGTTTATATATTTATATATATATATATATATTTTTTTTATATTTTTTTTATATATATATGTTTATATATATATGTTTATATATATATATATTTTTTTTATATATTTTTTTATATATATATGTTTATATATATATATATATATATATATATATATATATTTTATATATATATATATATATATATATATAGAGATATATATATATATATATATATATATATATATATATATATATATGTTTATATATATACATATATGTTTATATATATATAAATATATATATATATATATATATATATATATATATATATATATATATATATATATATATATATATAAAATATATATATATATATATATATATAAACATATATATGTATATAATCACATAAAAATCCTATAAATTTGTAAATAAGTACCTAAATTTTTGTAACAATTGTACGCTATATTTAGTATCACTTAAAATATCATGCACAAATTATACATATTATATATATATATATATCAATATATATCTATAATTACTTTCATATATACCAACTACCTCTTTAATCCTAAATAATATAGCAAAAAATAATTTTTAAAGCACTAAAATAATTAAAAAATATTGGGGGTTTACATCCTACCCAACTTAAAGAAAATTTCATCCTCGAAATTAAACTAAGGTCGGGGGATCAAATGCAATGCAAGGAAATTTATAGTAATTTAAGAGCTTTAATGCAAGACATACTTTCGTCTTCAAACAAATACGGGTAGAAATTTCGGATGTCGTCCTCGCGCTCCCAAGTGGACTCCCCTGGCGAGTGATGCTTCCATGCCATGCGAACCAATAGAATAGATTGATTCCGCAACACCTACACTTGGTGATCTAGGATACCTACTGGTTGCTCTTCGTACGACAAACTCGGTCCAACTGTGATGTTGAAGTGATCAAGCACATGATTGCTGTCCGTCACGTACCTCCTCAACTGAGATACATGGTTTACGTCACGCACTCCCTCCAGCGACGGTGGCAAGGCCAATCTGTAGGCAACCTCTCCAACACGTTCCAAGACATCGAAAGGCCCAATGTACCTTGGACTCAACTTGCCATGTCCTCCGAATCGAATCATGCCTCTAGTGGGAGATATCTTCAAGAACACAAGGTCGCCCTCTTTGAACTCTAAGGGTCAACGACGATTATCTGCCCACTGCTTCTGACGATCCTGCACTGCTCGCAGGTGGCCCTGAATTTTCTTCACTGTCTCTACCGTGCTCAAGACTAACTCGGGACCCAATAGCTATCGCTCTCCTATATCGCTCCAACAAACAGGAGACCGACACTTTCTACCATACAACGCTTCAAACGGAGCCATCTGAATGCTCGCTTGGTAGCTATTATTGTAGAAAAACTCAACAAGATGAAGATGGTCCTCCCATAAATTGCCAAAGTCAAGCATGTACGCTCTCAACATATCCTCTAGCATCTAAATGGTACGCTCCGACTAGCCGCCTGTCTGCGGATGGTATGCCGTGCTACACTTCAACCGTGTGCCCAAACTCTCTTGCATGCTCCTCCAAAAATGCTAGGTAAATCTCGAGTCACGGTCCGACACAATACTAACAGGAACACCGTGTAATCTCACAATCTGCTCCATATACATGTTTGCCAATACCTCTGTCGACTGGCCCACTCTAAAAGGTAAGAAGTGGGCTGACTTTGTATGTCTATCAACAATCACCCACACTGCGTTATGTCCCCTAGGACTCCGAGGAAACCCCGTGACGAAAACCATAGTAATGTGCTCCCACTTCCACTCGAGAATGGGTAGCGGCTGCAATAATCTGACCGTCCTCTGGTGCTCTGCCTTCACTTGTTGACATACCAAGCACTTGGCAACGAAACGAGCTATCTCTCGCTTCATTCCTTGCCACCAATAATACTGTCATAAGTTGCGGTACATCTTGGTTCCCCTGGGATGAATAGAGCAGGTCGAACTGTGAGCCTCTGCTATCAGCTCCTGCCGTAGCTCTCTATTGGGAACATAAATGCGATCACCACATCGTACTGTCCCATCGGGGTGGATTCTCAATCCTGTCTTCTCTCCTGCTTCAGTCCTCTCTTTCAGCCGTCGAAATCTAGCATCATTAGGCAATGCTACCTTGATGCGCTCTACCAATGAGGATTACACTTGGAGGTTGGCTAATACGCCATTTGCTCCAGGCAATACTACCTCAATACCAAGCTGCTCCAAGTCTTTAATTAACTCCTTCTGTGTAGTCAAAAAGTGTGCCATGGGCTTACGGCTTAATGCGTCTGCCAAGACATTAGCCTTGCCCGGATGATAGTGTAACTCGATCTCGTAATCCTTCATCAACTCCAACCAACATCGATGTCGCATATTCAACTCTTTGTTGTGAACACGTACTTGAGGCTCTTATGATTAGTGTAGATATCAACCTTCTCACCGTACAAGTAGTGTCTCCATAGCTTCAAGGCAAAGATAACCGTTGCGAGCTCTAGATCGTGGGTCGGATAATTCGTCTCATGTACTCTCAACTGTCGTGATGCATATGATACTACCCGACCGTGCTGCATCAATACTCATCCTAATCCTTTCCCGGATGCATCATTGTAGATCACAAATCCACCCGGGCCCGATGGTAGTGTCAAGATCGGTGATATGGTCAATCGCTTCTTCAACTCGTCAAATGCGGCTTGACACTCATCTGTCCATACAAACTCCTGATCCTTGCAAGTTAATCGAGTCACAGGTCCCGCTATTCGAGAGAAATCTTCTACGAACCGTCGATAGTAACCCACAAGTCCGAGGAAACTTCTTACCTCAGAAGCTGATATAGGAGCGGGCCATGATTTGACTGCTGTGATCTTCTCTGGGTCCATTGATATACCATCGCCCGTAACAACATAACCAAGAAATGATACTTCCTTGAGAAAGAAATCACACTTGCGAAGCTTCGCAAAAAGTCGCTCATTCCTCAACGTTTCCAAAACTATCCGTAGATGCTGCTCATACTCCTCTTGACTCTTGGAGTAAATCAAGTTATCATCTATAAAGACTACTATAAATTTGTCCAAGTACTGGTGAAAGATCTTATTCATTAAATTCATGAAGACTGCGGGGGCATTGGTCAAACCGAAAGGCATGACCAAGAACTCGTAGTGTCCATACTTGATCGAAAAGCCGTCTTTGCGATGTCTTCCTTCCGAACCTTCAATTGGTGATAGCCGGTCGTAAATCAATCTTGGAGAATACTTTTGCTTCACTCAGTTGATCAAATAGATCATCTATACGCGGTAATGGGTACTTGTTCTTCACTGTCACTGCATTCAACGCTCTGTAGTCGATGCACATGCACACTGTCCCATCTTTTTTAGGCACAAAAAAATGGGTGCTCCCCACGGTGATGCACTGGCACGAATAAAGCCCTTCTCCAATAAGTCATCAATCTGCGTTTTCATCTCTACCAACTCTTCGGGCGCTAGCCGATAAATTCGAGATGAAATAGGCTCGGCTCCCGGAATAAGCTCAATAGAAAACTCAATGTCTCGGTCAGGTGGCAGTCCTGTCAATTCCTCGGGGAATACATCCTCAAACTCGATGATGATAGGGTGTTGAGGGGTGTCTTGCATCATCATGTGAGTCCCCGATGCGGGTGCATCACAACTCTCTCTGTCTTCTTTGGTGAACTCAAACTCTGCCGCATTCGGTGGTCTAAAGACAATACTGCCCCTATGGCAGTCTATGAGAGCGAAATACTGGCTAAACCAGTCCACTCCAAGAACCATATCAAATGTCGGCATAAGAAATACCAGAAGTCGTGCCTTCATCTCTCTACCATTTATCACTACAGGACAATCTCTACAAACACCACTAACAGGTACTACTCCTCCTTCAGTAAGGAAATGTTTTTTGATAAAGATAACATGGGTATACTGTGTCTAGTGGCAAAGCTAGTGGCAATAAATGAATGGGTGGCTCCAGTGTCAAATAATATGATGGCAGGAAATGATGCAACTAAAAGCATACCTGCTATAACCTCTGCCTCGTTCTCTATATCCTTAACAGCAAGTGACAATACCTGCCCATAATTCTGTCCGGAGCCCTGAGCTCTGGCCCTCTCAAACTGTGCTGATTGGGGTGGTAATGATGGGCGAGGTGCTCCTGCCGCTGGCTGAGGTGCTGGAAGTGCTGGATCTGTAGGCCTCGAGTTCTGCCGAGCATGAACTGAGGACTGCTGCTCCGGACAATCCTTCACCTTGTGCTGTCCTGACCCACATCTCAAGTATGCTCCAAGTCGAATTCGACAGTCCTTCAAGATGTGTCCTTACTTCCCGTAATAGTTGCAGGTGGGCTTCTGATAAGGTGTGGGCCTCTGTTGGAACTGTCCTGTGGCCCTCCTGATAGGTCCACTCTGAGTAGCTCGGACTGGTGTAACTACTGGTATATGGCGCCTCGATGTCTGCTGCTTCTCCTTACGAAGAATCTCCTTAGCATGAGCTTCTTCCAGGACAGCTGAATGGGAGACTCGAGACTGGGTATTCGTATAAGACTTGAGCTCCGGTGCAAGCCCCTGGTAAAATTTCATCGCCTTCTCTAACTCCGTCGGAATCAATCCCGCACCAAATCGACTCAGGCGATTGAACTCTGAGTCATACTCATCAACTGTCATATTCCCTTGCTTCAAATGAAGGAACTGGTCGTAGAGACCATCTCGAACATGGATAGGGAAGAATCTCTCATAAAATGCATCATAGAACTGATTCCAGGTGATCCCAGTACCTAATCGTCTCTCTTCCGCCTTCCACCAGTGGTGAGCATTATCTTCTAGCAGTAGGTCCACTGCTGTCATCCAATCTCGAGATGGCAACTAGGATGCCTTCAGTAGCTTCTCTGTACTAATAAGCTACTGTGACACCTCTAGTGGCTTCTTCGTTCCTCTAAAGGCCTTGGGGTTCATATCTATGAAATTCTTGATAGAGCCTTCGTAAGGATGCAGAGCCGGTGCTGGTGCTGGTACTAGAGGTGGTGGTTGAGGTCTAGCCAATGCTGCCATCATCGTCTGTCTCATCAGCTCAATCTGCTGCCACTGAGCCTGCATCATGGTGTATATAAACTGAGAAGTAGGGCTCCCATCAGTCGGTAGTGGAGGCATCTGAGGTCCCGACTGTGGGGGAAACTACTGAGGGAATGGTGGTGGTGGACGCAGTGGTACATTTCCTTCTGGTGGCATGGTAGTAGTCTGCCCAGCCTGGCTGCCTGGGGGTGCTGTGGTCTCTGGGTACTCCATCGTCGGTGTCGTAGTAGGCTGCGACTGTCCTGGCTGGTATGGTGTCGCTGGAGTCATGAGAGGATTCTGTCCCTCCGGAGTAGCCTCTTTACCGTATGTGAGGGCCAAGGCAGAAGTGCGTCCGCTTCTTAAATGCATACTGTTGGCACGAGGAAGATAAGTTGATATTAGGAAAGATTAGATATGAGGTAAATCAAATAATCAAAGAAGTTTTAAAAAGGTTGGAAGTCAAGGTGCGTAGTAGTAGTTCTAGATGAGATATTTCTATTCCTATATGCAGGCTTGTTAGGCACAGTCATGTAACCCAACAATATTATTGTTGACCAGCATGGGCCCCCACAAAAATATGTAATGCCCCAGTCCCAAAATACATAGGACCGAGCACGTGAACATGACAGCTGCACATATACGAAGACTACTCCAATATATGAAATCCCCATATATACACATAAGCTGTAAATAAAATAATCACAGGCCAGAAATATATAATCTAATCTCATCACAGCTCAACACAGAAGTTAATAGAGTCCAAATAAATAAGTCAGTGTATCAAAAGATAGCCGGATGAACATACTCACTCCAAACAGCTATAAAAAATAGTCTAACAAGATCGGTGTCCAACCTCCGCAAAATAGAAAGAAAAGAGATGTAAAAATAATGTCCACTAAAGTCTCAAATATAGAATAAACTAGAAATCAGTAGTGATTACCTCGTCATCGATGTAAGATGCATCCAGAGTCGCTCCGTACTCCTGCGAGAAGTCGTCTAATCCTGGAGAGATAACCAGGTCCTCAAAGGGACGTAGTAAGATACAAGAAAACACCATGCCATATAAATTGTGATAATATAATAGAAAAAAAGGGATGCATGCAATAGGGTGCCTATCAGTTCTACAGTGATAATGCAGTTAAGAACAGACCTTCAACGCATGGATATCTGGCTCAGTAGCAGTAACTCAGGTATGGCCCCATTAGGATACTAGGGACCACAAAGCATAACATTCCTCGAATGTCAGAGGCCAGCAGGATCAGTAATAGGAAGTGCATAAGGACCCATACATTAAGAAAATTGTTCTCTCTACCCAATGCCTAGTAGGGTCACATTTATAACTCATGAACCTCTAGTAACCGCTAAGTCTTCTAGTATGTAATTCTATTGGCAGTTACTCCTATCCGTCGCATGCTCCATACGTATCGGTGGCCAGCCGACTGCGCGGATACGTGTCCTATATGTGACTCACATTACGTGGTAAAGCCACTGTCAAGGCCGTATGAGATATACCAATACCTCAACATCAATGGGTGGTCACTAGACTAAGTCAATGCAAGAGAAATAAATAAAACGAGAAAAACGACCGATAGAGTCGCTTGCACCCAAGTGTGACTTGGACGCACAGTTTTATAATATCAAAAAAATAAGAAATGCTGAAAATAACAACTGAAAATAAGAATATAATAATCAGAGAGTAAAGTGGCAAGGTATCTTGCCTGATGGTATAAAGTGGCAAGTCCCGAAAATCACAATATCAGCCAAGAAATGTCACAATCTCCAAACAACTTCAGACGCTGATAGAAACATCAAAAATGTACTCGGTGTAAAAAATATACCTAGAAAACGCCTGTCCAAAAGTCTAATTATGGTACAGGGGTAAATTCATAATTTTGGGTCAAAACGATGTCCGTCGTTGGATCTACTTTGCACCGAAATGCGTGCCATAGTCTATGGTCTCTAAAGTCGTCAAACTACATGTCTAAGGATTCAGTTTGAGGAGAGAAACTCAATGGAATGTCCAATTTTGGATTTCGATGAGCCGTGTACAAAATCGCCCGTTTGAGTTGGTCGCGGGCCCGCCAAAAGGTGTTTCGATTCGACCATCTCAGAATCGAACCAAACTTGACAAACAAGACCAGATTTTTGATTCAGACCTGTTGGCGTAAGTATCGTTTCGAATCGACGACTGTGCACGAAGTTTGGGCGAAGTTTGAAATTAGCGATACGGGGGTATCTTGATGGATACGGACTGATTTCGTCGCGCACACACAACGAAACTGAGTTCCGTCAGTTTCCATATGTCGGCAACATCCATATCGCCTTTCGATGTGTATAGCGCACGACCACGTCGCCTGGATTGTCAGAGCACATGCCGTATCGGGGAAAATTCTCTGAAATTAACTAATTTGAAAACAGTTTTTCGTACAAGTTTAGCATTAATTTAATTCTTACACAGAAATCAAAATACAGATCTACAAGTTGCATTTTAATCATGGTTATATTGTCTTTTACTATTTTTAATTAGTTTCTGCAATTCTTTACTGCACAGCAAGAAAATTGCCCGACAAGTTATCGTTTTAAAACAGTTTTTAGTATTACAGTAAACAGGGTTTTTTTTAACTTCGTCTCGATTTTTCGAGCAAGTCGATTAGTTTTTTCAAAATCCACCTAGAGGATCTCGAAGAGGGTCAAGTCTACTTTCCAGAAAATCTTACGGATCAAAAATCGGTGCTACGAGTAAAACGTTATGTCGTAGGGAAGTAGGGTACCTTTAGTAGAAAAACTGCTCTGTGGGTGACGAGGGGCTGACTTCCGATGCTCCGTTCGTCGTGCACAAAACTCTATCACTGGTGAAATGAACTCGTAGGCGAAGAGGGTATGATCAGCCGCAACATTTGTTTTGGAAGTCTAGAGTTTTGAGGTTTGTGGAAAAAGTTATATATATAACATGTTGTAGCAAAACCTAATACTAATGAGTCCCACGGGTTGTGGGTTGTTTGCGTGAGCTTGCTGCTTCAGCAGCAAGCAAATAAGGGGTGGGGCCCGCCCACTTTAGGTGGGTGGGTGGGTTGTTATTATTTTTTTTCTTTTCTTTCCTTCAATTATTAAGAAAGGGGCTGTGCTGTGGTCGGTCCCCCTTGGGCCGACCACCTCAGTTATATGTATATATAATTTTTCTAATATATATATATATATATATATATATATATATATATATATATATATATATATATATGTATGTATGTACATAATCACATAAAAATCCTATAAATTTGTAAATAGGTACCAAAAAATTTGTAACAATTATAGGCTATATTTAGTAGCACTTAAAATATCATGCACAAAATCATACATATTATATATATCAATATATATCTATAATTACTTTCATATATACCAACTAGCTCTTTAATCCTAAATAATATAGCAAAAAATAATTTTTAAAGCACTAAAATAATTAGAAAATATTGGTGGTTTACAGATCCCCAGCTGGGAGAGATGCTATCTGGGTTATAGTCGACAGACTCACGAAGGTGGCTCACTTTCTCCCGTTCAGGGTTGGTCAGTCGACGGCTCAGCTAGCAGAGATGTACCTCAGGTAGATCGTCAGATTTTACGGTGTACCAGTCAGTAACACCTCGGACAGAGATTCAAGATATACATCGTACTTTTGGCACAGTCTACAAGAGAGTTTGGGAGCTCACCTCCAGTTTAGGTCAGCTTATCATCCGCAGACAGATGGTCAGTCAGAGCGTACCATACGAACCTTGGAAGATATATTGAGATCTTGTACACTCGACTTTGGTGGTTCGTGGGAGGATCACCTGCACCTGGTGGAATTCTCGTACAACAACAGTTTCCAAGCCAGTATCCAGATGACACCATTCGAGGCACTTTATGATAGAAAGTGCAGATCCCCGCTAGCATGGGATGATGTTGGAGAGAGGCAAATTCTCGGTCCGGAATTGATTACTCAAATAGTTGAGGTGGCCAGAAGAGTCAGAGAGCATCTTCGAGTTGCACAAGATCGCCAACGCCATTGGGCCGATTCTCATCGGCGACCTCTTGAGTTTTCTGTCGGCGACCATGTATTCCTTAGGATCTAGTCTACCCGTGGCATCATTCATTTCGGCGTGCAGGGAAAGCTTAGTCCTAGGTTTATAGGACCGTCCGACATTCTAGAACGAGTAGGAGATGTGTCCTATCGTCTCGCTCTTCCGCCGTCGATACGTGAGGTACATGATGTATTCCATGTATCCCAATTACGACGGTGTATCCCGGATCCGAATCATGTCCTTGATCATTCGGAATTGGTTGTTGGTACCAACTTTTCGTATGAGGAAAGGCCCGTATCCATATCGGACCGGAGAGAGAAGATACTCAAGAACAAGACTATCAAGTTAGTCCGAGTTGCTTGGGGTCATCACTGTTTGGGTGAGTCAACATGGAAGCGTGAGGATGATATCCGATCGCGATATCCAAACCTATTTGACTCGTAAGGTATAATGTCTTCTTATGCCTTATGCCCTCAATTTTCTTCCTTGCATGAATGATTGCTTGATTGATTGCTTAGTTATAACTTACCTGTGATTAGTATAGCTTGTCCTTGCCTCTCTGGCCTCTTAATTTAATTCCGAGGATGGAATTCTTTTAAGGTGGGTAGAGTTGTAACGCCTGTAGTTCGTATTACATATTTTAGTGTACATGTATGTAATCTCGGACCTGTATTTAGACTTGTCCTGATTGGCTAGCCTTGAGTTCTGCATTGGCATGAGTTAGTTAGCATTTCATGGTTCTGGCATGCATCGGGTTCGGTTGGGTTTGGCTTGATTTGGTTCGGTTTGGGTTGGAATGCAAACCCCTACCTAACACACCCCATCATTTATTAATCCCAACAACCCTTCCTTCTCTTCATTCATTTCTCATTATTGCCCTTCTTCTTTTTCATTCCTCTATCGAGCGCCACAGTAGGCAAGTGCAACTTACTTCATAGAAGAACTCAAATTTTGTTGTTCCATTGTCTTCCTCACGAGATTCTAAAACAGTTTAGTACTTAGCATTTTTAGTTTCCATGGTTCATTTCATGTAGATCTAAGCTTGTTGTATTTTTAGATTTCTTGGTTTTGATCTACTAAACTGGCTTGTTTTCGAAAACTAAGAGTTCCATGTAGTAGGCATTCTGATATTACGCAAGTTTGGTTTTGGAATGGCCGAATTTCATCGTGTCTTGACCGCGATGAGACCTTCCTGAGCTTTTACGCCTGCTTGTATCGGCCTTGGGGAGAAGATAAAGTTTTACGCACACGTTCTTATGTGTTAGCGTATTATCTAGCTTTTACTCCCACGTTTTACGTGCCAGCGTATCATCTACTCTCTTTACGCACACATTTTACGTGCCCACGTATTATTGACCTTTTACGCACATGTTCTCACGTGGCCGCGTAATCCATTCTACGTCGAGTTCAATTAAACCTTACGCAGGGGCCTTCCCGCTCGCGTAGACTCTTAATCGTGTAGAATGTTTGCTAGCATAGAGCGCTTGCTCGCGTAAAATTCTGCTCGTATGCACTCTTGCCCGCATAGAGCTGCCCATCCTTAGGTCTTGCCCGCGTAGAGCTGTTTTACACGCGGGCTCTTTTTGGCATAGCATAGTATTGCCCGCGTAGAATCTTGAGCCCCCTTAGCGTAACCTATTGCTTTTATGTAAACCCTCTAAAATTTTTACTACAATTTTTATTTTTGGGGTTAATTTTTGTTTTCGTATTTATACGTCGCGTACGAGTTCGCATCTTTTGTATTTGCTCGACGAGTACGAATATGTGCGAGCGTACATATTTTTACTTGAAAAATATTTTTTTATTATAAAATTATTTTTATAGAAAAGTACATATTCAAATAAATATAATAAATATTTTATTTTATAAAAGAGTTATTTTGTTCATCGTTTAAAAATAAGTAGTGAATTGAAAAATTGTGATTATGTGAAATGTATTCCAAATATTTTTGCAAAAATAAAAATTTGTTTATTAATATATTTTGTTATTTGTAAAAGCTATTTTACGAGTTAATATTTATCTTGATTTTTGAAATTAATTAATGCTATATTTTAATATTTACGAAAAGATGTTTAAAATTTTGTTTTACTTAATATTTGAATTATTTTGATAATTTAAATTGAAAAAGATTTTATTTGCCTTAAATTAAATGGCTTTTAAATTAAAGATAGGTTTTATTTATATTGAATTGGAGTTTAAATTGATTGAAATTAGTATGGAATCTATATCTATTGGGGATTTAATCAAATCCCAATCCTTATCCTAATGGGAATTCCCACCTCCTATAAAAAGAGAGGTACTCCTCCATAAATTCGACCATCCAAAATTTTCCATAATGCTGCATGTGCATCATGTCTGTGTGTATCCATTCCTCCATTATTTTCAATTACATATACATCACATCCGCCTCCGTGTCGACAATTCCGACACACGATCATCACCTCCTTGTCATCGTCACCAACATCCCCATCTCCGCCACTACCAACAGAACTCCGACCGCCTGATCCCGGCCAACTCCCGTCCATCACCGCTGCCATCGCCCCTCCTTTCCGCTTTCCCGTCCCAGCCAACCCGTCCACCGATCGCCTTGCAAACCCACCATCACCGTCATCACCACTGCAGGCCCCATCCTCACTCGGCCACACCCGACCACACCCGGCCACAAATCATCACGGTCGCCGACAATAGCCACCACTCGCCCAGAAATAACCAAGAAAAGAGCCAGGAACCTTACATGTCCGTGGTTCTGCTGAACATCGTTCGTGTCCTCGGCGACCACCACAAACCCCATCGTCGGATCTCGCGCCCTCCGGAAGCTCCGTACCGTCGGATCGGGCTGTCCCGCACCCGGCCTCGTCGCTGGAGCAGCGGCCGGAGCTGCCGCACAAGAACGACTCACCGCCGCACCTTGCTGCGGCCACCACCGAAACCGTCGAGCTGCGCGCCGCCCCACGACCCCTTCTGCGTGCGCACGACACAGCTTTCGCCGTGTCTTCCTCTCCTCCTCCGCCGCTCATAAACCCCATCGCCGGATCTGTCGAACCCGGGGCCGCCCGACCCTGGCACCCCCGACCGTGAGTGCCACCTCCGTACCTAGGCCATCCCAGCCACTGGTGTTAGCCCTCCGTCGACCGAACGGCGAACCCTTCCACCACTGCTCCGTGCGGTCCCCTCGCGCCGGAGAGGTCGCCCTCCGCCGACCGAACGAAGAACCTCTCCAGCCGCTCCACCCTCTGCGACCGTCCCGCTCCGGATGCCGCCGTCCACCCTGGGCCGCGCCGCGCCACCACCATAACGCCGATAACCCCCTTCCCGTAATCTTCTCTCTCTCTCTCTTACTGAAACAAATTTGGAAGGATTAGAATGTTAGGGATTTCTTATTATTAGTATTATTATTATTATTTATTATTTATTATTTATTATTTATTATTATTTATTATTATTATCAGTATTAGTATTATATTAATATTACTGACAATTTTAGTAATATTATTTTTGGTGTTCCTAAGTTATTAAATTGTAGCCAACCATTATATTTATATATGGGCATAGTTATTTTCAAATTATTGTATCATATTTATTTTTCTAAAATCTAGTTTGGGCTATAAAATATTATCAACATAGTTATCAGTATTACAATAGCCATTTTTCAATAAATATATAATAAGTATTTCAAAAATTATGTTGTCACGAAATATATATCGTGGGGCTTGGGCCTTGCATTAATTTACATATTAGATTTAGCAGCTAAATTTTACGGTATTTTTGTTAAAAGAAAATATAGTTGACTAAATTAGATTTTTAACGCTAAATGAATTTTCTATATTATTACCAAAGGATACACTTTGACCAAAGGAATATTTTGACAAAAATAATTTTGCATAATATAATTTACTAGATTTTCAAAACATATTTCTCCAAATTATTCTAAATATAGTTTATAATATTATAAGTAATTAAGAAATATTTTTCAAATGCTATAAATAGTTTCTAGAAATATTTAATCTCTCCTTAAATGAAATCTTAATTATGATTGATCATTATCCCCTATTTCCTTACAAATATCGAACTTCCTTGTATCCTCTCTAGCGAATTGGACTGTCCCAGACTCAATGGCACGGCCCGTACTATCATCGGAGGCCGTCTTGCGTAGTTGTAACATCAAAGTCATATTTGTGCCATATTGATTATCGCAGCACACCAGGCGTCACTACCAGGCAAGACACCTTGCCTTTACTGTTTAATTTCTTGCTCAATGTCATGCATGCTTTTTCTTTATGTTGTTCTTTCAAAACTATATATAGATACAAATTATTATACTTTATGCAATTGGCTTAGAGTTAAGGGACCACCGTATGTTTAGTGCATCTCATAAACTATCACGATGTGCCACGGATTGTGTGTGAGTTGTGAGTCGCATATAGATGCGAACTTGCGTGCTGACTGATCATTGGTGCGTACAGGCCGTGCGTTAGGATATAACTGCCAATAGATTGTGTAGAAGACTTGGCAGTTATTAAGGATTAAACAGTATCGTGGAGTCGACACGTGTATAGTATAATTGGGGGGAGGGGACAGCTATTAGCATAGGGGCTACATTTATTTTTACACACATTTTGGGCCGAGGGTGACTCTTAGGAGCACTACCTTCTGCCCGGGCCGACAGTGTCTCATATGAGCGCTACTTGACGGCCACTCTCTATTACTTGCTTGCGTGAATCCGTTACAGCCCCTACGTAGAACGTTGTCCTCTAAATTGAAATCCACATAGAATGGTTAGGAACCTTTACTTATGCATACTTTTTTGTTGAGCTTTATTCAGTTTATTGGCATGATATTATGTGTCTTGTTACGTCCTTCTGAGGACCTGGTGATTTTTCCAGGTGTGTGTTTCGTGATTTCTTGCAGGTACTCTAGCTAAGGCCATTCCTTCTTCCGTGATGATTGCGCTTCGACTCATCACTTGCTATCGCTTGCAAAATTCTTTCCTTGTATATTTTTCTATATTTAATTTGTTTGGTAGTGGACTTTGTCTCCGCCCAACTATTGTGTACACGACAAACTCAAAGTTGCTTTATATCATTATTTATCTTTGTGGATGAGATTTAGTGTCATGGCTTTCTACATTTACATCTTATGTATACGTATGAGCCGTATATTTACTCGTATGTATACAGCTGGCATGGTTACGTTCTAGTCCTACGTATTTTGGGACTGGGGCATTACATGTTTTTGTGGTGGCCCATGCAGGTCAAGTTTGCCGTTTCGGTTACATGACTGTACCGAGCGGGCCTGCAATATAGGATTAGAATCTAGGAATCTCATCCACATACCTGATCAGCTTCCTTGACCTTCCTTAATTTCCATATTCCGACTCTCGTGGCTTCCTTTGATTTTTGCATCTTGCTTGAACTCTTTCTACCAACACCCTATCACCACGTGATTAAACATGGTTAGAAAGATGACTACACTACTATATACTTATTGGTCAACCCTATGACTAGAATGATTATATTGACAAATAATATCCATTGAGGTTATAATTGAGTATAAAGGCATTTATTTTTCCTAGAGATATGATCTTAAGGATTAGTTAATTTCAAGTTTGGTAGTAGCATATTACCGCCTTCAAAGGATAAGTTAGAATTTTATTGGTATTCACAAGAGGATAGCTAGATCGCGAAAGCAAATTTTTGATTTACGAAATTTTTTTTAATGGTGAAATAGTTACAATTTATTAGGGATATGAAATCGATTGAGAAATAACTTAAGTATTTATATTGTGATGCATGATTTACGGTTAACTTTAAAAGTTTGGATTGTAATATTATAAAGTTTATCTCAAGATTATTTAAGAAGTTTTAATTATGATTTTTAGACAACTAGAGAAGACGAAAGTTTAGTTTGAGAGAGCTTGAGGTTTAAATTTGAGTCGTACGATTTATAAGTTGAAGAAATGATGGTAAAATTTTGTTTAAATATTTGGAGGATATGAAAGCGACTTTGAAGGAAAATTTAAATTTTAAATTGTGTCATATGATCTATGATTTATAAGGTTAATTAGATTTCAAGTTTAAAGCCCTGATTATGGATATTTAAATTTTGGTAAAAAAAAAGATTTAATTTGAGTTACATGATTTGCGATTGATGAAACAGGCTAAGAGTTTATCTTGAGGTACATTTGAGAATTGGAAAATTTTAAAAGTGATGGCTTACTATGAAAATTTAGTTGTGCCGCATTAGATATGATGAAGGTTATTTGGAATTTATTTAAAGAAAATTAAACTTTAAGTTATGATTAAATACATGATGGAGTATCTTGAGATTTTATTTCGAAACTGTTGAGGAACTTGAAATTTGAAATTAGATCATATATTGGTAGAGGACCAAAAAGCAAGCAAGTCACCCTAATGGGATACAAGTATTCCTCATTAATTGCCATGATAGTTGCATGTACTCGAGTGTAGTTAAGTCATCTTTCAAACTATGTGAAGATATCTCAATTTTGACTCACTCGACATTCCCTCAAACCTAGATTTATCGTGACTTTCTCATGCTCCATCTAAGTGGCTATCATATCTTTAGAAACTGTATTCTAACTTATTTTACCTTGATTTACTCGAATCTGAATTATCATTATTTCATGCCTTAGCTTGGTCATTTATTTTTGTGCATTGATCATTATCTCATGAACTCCCACCTTCTATTTTAAATTCTTTTGTGTCCTTTACCGTGACTTGAATATTTGGAGCACAACATAAGACTTTTCCCTCCAACAAATTTTATATGCAAGACCTAGACGAGCCCACCTCCATGTAGGTATATCACGTGCCACTAAAACACTTCTCCTTGTATTCTATTTTCATGATATGACTTTGGGTTATAAGAAACTAAACTGTAACATTTACCATGATACCGATATATTTACCGACCATGAATCTCGACTCAATTCCTTCAACCCGATATGTGATAGTGTTCTACTTAATTCCTTAAATGCTTAGCCTGTGCTTATTGTTAACCCGTGCCTTTTATTTTTGTTCATTATCTTAAATTGCTTAGGCCCTTAAAATTTATTTTCGTGCAAAAATTTGTATTTATTAACCAAACCCTATCACGACCATTGAGCCTAACCAATACTTTCTCCTAAATCGTTTTGAATTTTCTCTTCAAATATTTTATTTTTCTATGCTATTATCTATGCAACCCTGTTCTTGTGAATCCTTGGGTTTAGATAAAGAATTGATCATGACACCCTTTGGTTAGACATGGACTAGATTGGAAGGCATCATAAATGAGATTAGTGGCTTAATCAAGTAAAATGATACGTGATTATGAGACATTAGTAAAATATGCTAATTGATTAAGAGGTGTGATATTATGTTTTGGGGAGATCAAAGGATAGTATATTTGCGAGTGCCAAAAGGTTTGAGATTAATCCAAAGTTGAAATGAAGTTTATGTTTGGTACATAAGGGATAAAATTTTCTTTATGTTGATAAATAAATCTAAATTTTCTAGAAGAGTTGACTTTTTATTTCAACTACCTTGATTAAAGATTTTGAAATTTGAATTTCAAGGAAATTAAGGCTCGAGGAAATGCGCATATTTATGTTGGAAAAGAAGGATAGAGATTCATTGAAGATTTATTTTGAGGAGAGTATGAATGGCGAATTCTATTTGGAGAAAATATCTATGGATATATAGATATGATTAAGAAAAGTAAATTTAAATTTATTTTTGGACTTATCTAATTTCGATCATTTGGATAAGCGGATTCGATATAGGGGGAATTCAGGATTTTGTGAGTAAACTTTGGAGGTAAAAAAAAGGGATGGATTATAAAAATTTGTGAAGAATAATAGACGAAAGGTTGAAAGCAAAAAAGACATTGACATATATGTCGATGGTTATGACAATAGCAAAAACAAAAGTAGAATTTTGAAGATTGAAAATAGAAAGGCCTCGGTGATTATGCAGAGAGTTATGGCAATATCAAAAACAAGTTAGATTTTGAATATATTGTAAGATCATGGTGGAAGTGATTCTTGCCTATTTTTAGTACATGTTATGTTGATTGAATTTGATAGTTGTCATGAGATATCTTTCAAATCATACCCATGAATTCATTTTCCTAGATATTAGTGTATTCTATTATTCAAAAATTAATTTCTTTGTATGCCTTTTAACTTGATCAAATTTTTGTCGCGTCAACACTACCTACCATATCTATACCTAAATTTCGAGGACGAAATTCTTGTAAGTTGGGTAGGATGTAAACCACCTAAAAATTTTACTACAATTTTTATTTTTGGTGTTAATTTTTGTTTTCATATTTATACGTCGCGTACGAGTTCGCATCTTTCGTATTTGCTCGACGAGTACGAATATGTGCGAGCGTACATATTTTTACTTGAAAAATATTTTTTATTATAAAATTATTTTTATAGGAAAGTACATGTTCAAATAAATATAATAAATATTCTATTTTATAAAAGATTTATTTTGTTCGTCGTTTAAAAATAAGTAGTGATTTGAAAATTTTTGATTATGTGAAATGTATTCCAAATATTTTTGCGAAAATGAAAATTTGTTTATTAATATATTTTGTTATTTGTAAAAGCTATTTTATGAGTTAATATTTATCTTGATTTTCAAAATTAATTTATGCTATATTTTAATATTTACGAAAAAGATGTTTAAAATTTTGTTTTACTTAATATTTGAATTATTTTGATAATTTAAATTGAAAAAGATTTTATTTTCCTTAAATTAAATGGCTTTTAAATTAAAGATAGGTTTTGTTTATATTGAATTAGATTTTAAATCAATTTAAATTAGTGTGGAATCTATCTATTGGGGATTTAATCAAATCCCAATCCTTATCCTAATGGGAATTTCTACCTCCTATAAAAGGAGAGGTACTCCTCCATAAATTTGACCATCCAAAATTTTCTACAAAGGTGCATGTGCATCGTGTCTGTGTGTATCCCTTCCTCCATTATTTTTAATTACATATACATCACATCCGTCTCCGTATCGACAATCCCGACACACGATCATCACCTCCACGTCGTCGTCACCAACATCCCCATCTCCGCCACCACCAACAGAACTCTGGCCGCCTGATCCCTTCCAACTCCCGTCCATCACCGCTGCTATCGCCCCTCCTTCCCGTCCCAGCCAACCCGTCCACTGATCGCCCTGCAAACCAACCATCACCGTCATCACCACTGCAGGCCCCGTCCTCACTCGGCCACACCCGACCACATCCGGACACAAACCATCACCGTAACCGACAATAGCCACCACACACCTAGAAATAACCAAGAAAAGAGCCAGGAACCTTACCTGTCCATGGTTCCGCTGAACGTCGTCCGTGTTCGCGGCGACCACCACAAACCCCATCGCCGGATCCCGCGCCCTCCGGAAGCTCTGTACCATAGGATCGGGCTGTCCCGCACCCGACCTCGTTGTTGGAAGAGCGGCCGGAGCTGCTGCACAAGAACGACTCGCCGTCGCGCCTTGCTGCGGCCACCACCGAAACCGTCGAGCCGTGCGCCGCCCCATGACCCCTCCGGCGTACGCGCGACACAGCTTCCATCGTGTCCTCCTCTTCGCGTCCGCTGCTCACAAACCCTATTGTCGGATCTGTCGAACCTGGGGTCGCCCGACCCTGGCACTCTCGGCCGTAAGTGCCACCTCCGTACCTAGGCCATCCCAGCCACCGGTGTTAGCCCTCCCCCAACCGAACGGCGAACCCTTCCACCACTCCTCCGTGCGGTCCCCTCGCGCCGGAGAGGTCGCCCTCCGCCGACCGAACGGAGAACCCCTCCAGCCGCTCCGCCCTCTGCGACCGCCCCGCTCCGGATGCCGCCGTCCACCCTGGGCCGCGCCGCACCACCGCCAAAACGTCGGTAACCCCCTTCCCGTACTCTTCTCTCTCTCTCTCTTACTGAAACAAATTTGGGGGATTAGAATGTTAGGGATTTCTTATTATTAGTATTATTATTATTATTTATTATTATTATTATTATCAGTATTAGTATTATATTAATATTACTGATAATTTTAGTAATATTGTTTTTGGTGTTTCTAAGTTATTAAATTGAAGCCAACCATTATATTTAGATATAGGCATAGTTATTTTCAAATTATTGTATCATATTTATTATTCTAAAATCTAGTTTGGGCTATAAAATATTATCAACATAGTTATTAGTATTACAATAGCCATTTTAAAATAAATATATAATTAGTATTTCAAAAATTATGTTGTCACAAAATATATATCGTGGGGCTTGGGCCTTGCATTAACTTACCTATTGGATTTAGCAGCTAAATTTTACGGTATTTTTATTAAAAGAAAATATAGTTGACTAAATTAGATTTTTAACGCTAAATGAATTTTCTATATTATTACCTAAGGATACACTTTGACCAAAGGAATATTTTGACAAAAATAATTTTGCCTAATATAATTTACTAGATTTTCAAAACATATTTCTCCAAATTATTCTAAATATAGTTTATAATATTATAAGTAATTAAGAAATATTTTTCAAATGCTATAAATAGTTTCTAGAAATATTTAATCTCTCCTTAATTGAAATCTTAATCATGATTGATCATTATCACCTATTTCCTTACAAATATCGAACTTCCTTGTATCCTCTCTAGCCAATTGGACTGTCCCGGACTCAATGGCACGGTCCGTACTATCATCGGAGGCCGTCTTGCGTAGTTGTAACATCAAAGTCATATTTGTGCCACATTGATTATCGCAGCACACCAGGCGTCGCTACCAGGCAAGACACCTTGCCTTTACTGTTTAATTTCTTGCTCAATGTCGTGCATGCTTTTTCTTTATGTTGTTCTTTCAAAACTATATATAGATGAAAATTATTATACTTTATGCAATTGGCTTAGAGTTAAGGGACCACCGTATGTTTAGTGCATCTCATAAACTGTCACGATGTGCCACGGATTGTGTGTGAGTTGTGAGTCGCATATAGATGCGGACTTGCATGCTGACTGATGATTGGTGCGTACAGGCCGTACGTTAGGATATAACTGCCAATAGATTGTGTAGAAGACTTGGCAGTTATTAAGGATTAAACAGTGTCGTGGAGTCGACACGTGTATAGCATAATTGGGGGGAGGGGACAGCTATTAGCGTAGGGGGTACATTTATTTTTACACATATTTTGGGCTGAGGGTGACTCTTAGGAGCACTACCTTCTGCCCATGCCGATAGTGTCTTGTATGAGCGCTACTTGACGGCCACTCTTTATTACTTGCTTGCGTGAATCCGTTACAGCCCCTGCGTAGAACGTTGTCCTCTAAATTGAAATCAACATAGAATAGTTAGGATCCTTTACTCATGCATACTTTTCTGTTGAGCTTTATTCAGTTTATTGGCATGATATTATGTGTCTTGTTACGTCCCTCTAAGGACCTGATGATCTCTCCAGGTGTGTGTTTTGTGATTTCTTGCAGGTACTCTAGCTAAGGCCATTTTTTCTTCCGTGATGATTGCGCTTGGACTCGTCACTTGCTCTCGCTTGCTAAATTCTTTCCTTGTATATTTTTCCATATTTAATTTGGTTGGTAGTGGACTTTGTCTCCGCCCAACTATTGTGTACATGACAAACTCAAAGTTGCTTTATATCATTATTTATCTTTGTGGATGAGATTTAGTGTCATGGCTTTCTATATTTACAGCTTATGTATAGATATGAGCTGTATATTTACTCGTATAGATACAGCTGGCATGGTTACGTTCTAGTCCTACGTATTTTGGGACTGGGGCATTACATTTTATATTCTTACGCCTTTTGTCATGAACTTTGTAATCACGAATTGATTGGCATGATTGGAATGATAATTTTACATGACATGGTGTGGCAAGTAATTGACATGACAAGGCATGACAAGTAACCTGACATGATAGTGGCCCGTCGTGGCGCACTCTTGATAAGTAAACCTGACATGATATACCTCGAAAGCTGTTGCGACGGCTAACATGATGTGACACGAATGATATGACAAGAATGAATGACTTGGACACTGTAGGCGATTGTGTTTGTACAAGGGAACCAGTATTGTCTTGTATCATGTCTAGGGCAGGTACCCTTGAGTACCACGGTCAGGGCTACCTACAGAAATTGACTAAGGCTAATAACTGGAATAATCCAGTAGTCATGAAAAGATGTTCCAGCTACAGGTAATCCCGTTATCTGGGCACACTAGTGGACTTGTAGCCTGCCGACGAGTAGGGCACATTTCTAGCACACTGTCATGTGTTGCACACTTCATGAACGGATATTTGACCTGGATAAGCTGGATGGTCTGCAGGGCTTGTGACTGCGGAGTATCTCATTGCATCTTGCTAGTAACTAGGCCTATGATAACCCTAGTTAGTTAAAGTATCAAGTCATACTCATTACTTGGTCGTGATTGATTAGATGGAGGCCAGTCTAGTCTTATCCTGATCCTGTACAAGATTGTAACATGACCTAATTACTTATGCTTTATTTTATCAATAAATAGTGGGAAACCAAGTTCCGTTCAGATGAAGGGTTACAACCCTGGTCCTGGTTTGGTTTAAGGGTTATAACTTGGTTATCTGAATAGTCCCATGATTATCTTATCGTATACCATCATGATTTCCATATCTCTAGTTTTATTATATTGTTATGTTTTGTGCTAATTGTTGGTTTTAGTTCTTAAGTGAAGCCTCCTTTGTGGCACTTGCACTTTTTGGGATATGACCCAGCTGGTTTTGTATGACCAGATACCGGAGTAGCTCCAGAAGATCTTCCTATCTTCCAGCCAGATGGTGACCATCAGGCGTAACCAAGGCAACGAGTGGATTTTTTTTGTTCTCCCACTTTATTGTAAAAATATTCTTTTGAGTCGTTTAGCTGGCGAGCACGTGTTAGCTCGTATTACACCTTTACTTATTGTCTGCCTACGGGCTGTAACATGATTGACAAATCCTAGGGTTGATCATGTATGACTGAAACTCTTGCTAGTCTTCGCATTTTGTACGACTAGCTTCATGATTATCCAAATATGTAATGTATGGGACGCCTTACTATTGTATATTTAGTGCTCTGACAACTTGTAACTGCTATTACTTGCTTGAGATTGAGACAATAGGCTTGTTCAAGACCTTAAGAGACTGATGGCTTATAGTTAAACCCTCACGTATCTAGACAGCTGTGACCGTATAGCGAGGTGGGTTGCACTTCAATATACGTAGCTGGCCATGTATGCCCCCGCTCTCCAGTATTCTGGTTCTGGGCGTTACACCACTCCCGCCTTATATAAGGGGGTGTTTCTTCCGAAGGGTCATGTGTTCCTTTTTTTTGTCCTTCAACACCATGCTGGATCCAGACTTAGCATCGAGCGGGCATTGGCCTTGCCTAAGTCAAATTTTAGTTGAGGATCCCTTCATTCAAATGATCTGTGCCTTCGTACAAGAACTGCTGATAAGCTTCAAAATGTGCTGGAATATTTCTCATGGGGAGTTCAAACCTAAGCGACATCTTGGGGATCTTGGAGGTCCTGAAGACCAAGTTTGGTCTAGTTGCCAACATGAAGTGCCGTAGGTTGTGCTATGCCCTGCTCATTGGCGGTTGTGTGCCTCCGTTCGGCTGGAAGCGCCTCAGAAGCTGATGCTCTTTTGAAAACATCCTCCTTTCGTACTGTGGACTAAATTCTTGTGTGGCCCAATAGCTGCTTCCGGAAGAGCTGCGCATCTGAGAGCGGGTGTTGTGGTAAAAGGCTTTAATGGCGACTGTATTCACATCTTCTATCCACAGTCTTTTTTTTATGACGATTACACTGTGAAGATGAGCCCCAGCGTAGACCCGTAGGAGTTTTTAGTTCAGCATATGTAATCACAAGTACTTTGTAATAGATTATTGTAATTAGAAAGACTTCTTTTATGTAATCGTGATGAATCTGTAATAGACTCTTGTAGCCAGGATTTAATAAAAAGAACTTTTCTTGAATTTTTTATCTATTTTTTGTGAGTTTATTTTTTCTATTGTCATGCTTGACCACCTGCCCTTCTGTGAAGCTGGGTTGGTAGTGGGAGCACCAACCTGCGTTGTTCGTCATTCGCGCCTTTGTGGAAATGGGTGGGTAGCGAGAGTACCCACCTGCCTCTTGTGTCATCCTGCACTTTTTCATGCTTCTACAAGACCCCCTTCAAAGTGTCCCGAACTTGAGTCAAGCTTGGGATACTTTAAAAAAAAGCATGACACGTGGTTCTTTGTAGGCTAAATTCCCATCTTGTCTGCTGCCAGACTGACGTCATGCTTAGGCTCCAGCATTAAATACCTCAAGCCATCGCTTCCTTAAGTTTTGATAATGACTCCTCGTTTCTCGCGAACGTCTATCATGACCTTTTTCTGAACCCATGTCATTTTTAGGGTGAATGAAGCGTCTTGTCTTCGTGGTTGCAAATGTTGTACAGAGGTAAGAATTCCCTTAGAGGAGATAACTCTGTTAGAAATAGGGTGTTTAATTAGAGGTGATATGGACATAGTAAACACGAAACTTTTTGTGGAGACATTTTCCTTACTCAGAGGTATTATGGATATGGCAAGGTTAGACTCTATGGGGGTATAGAATGACTCAGAGGAGTATGGACGTGAAGGGTTCTATAAATAACAATCACGGGGGATCGTCATGGAAGGGTTGCCTACATAGAGATAATATGGACATGGCCGACATCCTTCACTAGAATAATAGTTCAGAGGTAATATAGACATAAAATGTTTTCTAAAGAATTATGATAACTCAAGGTTATAACAGAAAGGGGTGACTAGAGGTAATATGGACATGGTAGATACAATATAGAATAACTCTTCAGAGGTGGTATTGACGTAAAATATTTTCTACATAGTTATGACAACATGGAGTCATCATGGGAGAGGCGACTACTCAGAGGTAATGTGGACATGGTAGACGCAAGTTTGAATAAGGTGTAGGGAATGAATCCATAGGAAATATGGACGTAGAAAGTTTTCAACTAGGGAGAGGTATGGAAGGGATGAATTCTTTTAACAAAATCCATGAACACTTACTGGGATATGGGAGGTTGGCACTATTCGAATGGCCATTCTCATTGAGATCCTAGGCATTGTATGTAGTGTTCATCTTCGAAGTATTCGAACATCTGGTCTTCATTTTCGACCGGAGAATTTATGGAGACCATGTTAGCGGACCGTATCTTTTTGAAGACCAGACCGGTACTGGTGTCAGAGTCCCGAGTTGAGGAGTCAGAAGTGTGTCAATGCATTATGGCTTCCGTCTTTGAGTCTTCTGAAGTTGAAGTGGGTGTAACATAACCCAACCCCCGACGGGTGCGCTGGTAATAGTTTTGAGCCTTTCCCTTTGGAGCTTGAATCCGTAAAGGAAGACGCCGGCCTTTACCAAAGTTGAGTCCTTTGTTGATGTTCAAGTCGTAACCCATTTTCTAGATTAAGTATTTGGCTTGAGTATTGCAACGGTATAGTTGCATCATGCCTTTGTCGGGTTCTGGTTCTCCTGAAGTTAGTCGCTGAGGATAATCCAATCGACCAAAGATGATGGATAGCTCCTTCTTCTTCCTTGCTACAACTAGGAAGTAAGAGCCCCGAGAAGGGACAACTCTGGTCGCAAGGTTGGCGGTTGTCACTTGTATTTGTAGCATACATAGAGAATTGTCTAAGAAATATCTAGTGTTCCATAATGCACAAGAGTAATTCGAAGACAACTTTCTATTAATAAAATAAGAAATTTTATCCCGAGGGATTACATCATCTAAAGAGTTCGCTTCGGTATTGGCACAGTCCTATTCTTCTAGCTTCTCATCGGTAAAAACTAGGGCTGTCGAGGAAGGAAGGGGAGGATGCTTTCCCTTTAGCTTGACCACCAAGGGGACTGCGGTCAGAGGTTCCAGTGCCTTTATGGTTGGCTTTGGGGACCTCCGGGATAGCCTTATTCGTATAGGATTCTGTCCATCATCTAACGTCACCAAGGACGAAGATGGCGCTTTGCCTCGGAGCTTGACGACGAGGGACGCTGATACCTTAGGGGGGTTTTCCTTTAGTCGAACCTTTAGCAGTTCTTCAGTAAACGTTGTGCTTTCTGAGGTCGTCTCTGCCTCGTCGTCGGCATCATTGGTCTTATCGTCCCAGGGGACTGACTTGTACAAATCAGCATCCGTACAGTAGTGTGAGACTTGTCTCACTATATCGGTATTTATATACGGATACATATTTTTGTACTATATTTTGTATTTTCTTGATTTTCAGAATGCTTTAAAATTTTCCCAACTTATAGATTTTATCCTTGACCGGTATACTGCCAGTATACCAGTGTATACCGATGGCATAAATGTAACTCTCGTTTTTTGTTATACGTATTTTCACTATAGGTATACGGATTTCTGACATTTGTCTGGTTACCCATGTTTTGACTTATCTTTGTTAGCCTTGTCATAGTTTAATCTTGTACTTGTTTTATTTTGGTTTGGTTCAACGTTGCATGAGTTAGTTTGGGTTGGGCTGGGATGAAAACGGTTTTGTATAAAAACCAACTTCTCTCCCTCTCTCCTCCATTCATTTCATTTACTCCTTCTCCATTTGCTCCTTCTCCAAAACCTAGACAAGTACATCTTGCCAAATCTTGAACAATGTTATTCTTGTTTGTTCTATTCTCTTACTTTTATGATTCTAAGCCTCTTTAGAACATGGACTTTTTGGTTTTGATGGTTACATTTTTATAGATCTAAGTTTTAAGATTTTCTTGTTTTTCTTGTTCTTGACCTCTTAAAGTTTCATATTTTCGAAATCTAATGTTTCCAGGTTGTGGGAAATTTTATTCTACCCAATTTTGGCTTTTGAACCGCTGGATTTCGACTTCATATGAGGATGTTATGCCATTTTCGTGTTCATGGGTTCCCCACACCGTTTGGTGCTGTCGGGACGATGAACAGTGCCGTGCATAGTGTTTTCGCTGTCGTGCTCCCGCGCGCCGTGCTTGCACAACGTGCGTCGTGGGCACTTTTGCCCTCGCACACAGCACAACTTGTGCGCCGTGCGCCTCACGGGATTTCCTGCCACGCAAAGTGCGTCGTGCTTACGCGCAACGTGCGCGATAGGCACTTTTGCCCTAGCACGCCACGTGCCCCGCAGGATTTCCTGTCGCGCAACGTGTGCCATGCTTCGCGCAACGTGCGCCATGAGCACTTTTGCCCTCGCGCGCAGCGCAACTTGAGCGTCGCGCACAACACGACTTTTCTGCCGCGCAACATGCATCGTGCTTGCGCACAACGTACACCGTGGGCATTTTTGCCCTCGTGCGCAGAGCAACTTGCGCGCCGCGCACCGTGCTTGCGCCCAACATGATTCTAAATAACTATTTTTGCCTATTTGAGCTATTTTGTAGGCAAACTGTTGAAAAACTCAAAACATAAAAGTTGTAGATCTTTGCCTTGGCTTCAAGTATCTTCTTATTTCACTTTAATTGGAGTTCATATGCGATTGATAATTTCAATCATAGTTTTGATCTTGCTGGCATGTTTTCTTTACTTGACGTTTTTAAGGTTTTCTTCGACTGTAATAAATTTCTTAACGTGATCAGATGATCTGTTATAGTTAAAGAATGATTGTACACCCTTTATACACCTAGCACTAGCATAGATTTAATTATTGTTTTATGTCAAATAGTACTTTTTATTTATTCCTTCTCCCATGCTATGATACGTCTTTTATCTAATTCTTTCTACATGCGATCCTTATTGTCATTTTTGCTTATATCTAGATAGTGGCCCGTCATGGTGCACTCATGCTACACGTCTATCCTTTGCTTAATCTAGATAGTGGCCCGTTGTGGTGCACTCATGCTACACGTCTCTTCTCTGTTTACTCTAGATAGTGACCCGTTGTGGTGCTCACATGTTACATGCCTTTCTTTGCTTACATGATAGTGACCCGTCGTGGTGCACTCTTGAACATGTCTTTCCTTGCTTACATGACAGTGGCCCGTAGAGGTGCACTCTTGACAAGTACTCTTTACATGACAAGTAAACTTAACATGACATGCTTAATCAAGATGATGTTGTGAGGACTATCATCCCTTTCTAATGTAACTCTTTTGGACACCGTAGTTGAATGTATTGCGTATGAGTGAACAAGCTACACGTCTCATCTGCATCATGTTTAGGACATGAATTCCTGATTACCACGGTCAGGGATTCATACTAAATCTGACTAGGATAACGTGTCACGACCCGCGCCCACTGTGAGGGTACGAGTACGTAACAGCGCCCAGCCTACGCCGCAGTGTCGGTGGTAGAACGCTGTTCTAAGTCTCTAACTAACCATCAACTCATGCAGTATATAATATACACATCATGATCAACTCCGAACGGAGGACAAGTATAAGATGTGGTGTAACTCAATCACAGTCTAAGCACGATAAGATAACACCGAAATATAACTAAGAAATTGAAGACAACAATAACTACGGAAATAATAACAACAATCTCAACAAACTCAAATACATCTCAAGTCTCAATTCTATACAACAAGCTCTACATAAAAAATAGATGCAAGTCTACTAAACTAAATCCCGATCACTCCTGAGTGTTGGGGCCATAGGCAGCTAAGCCATCTCCTGGTCAGTAATATGTAGGGCACGTGTCCTCAGGGCAATCATCTGTAAAATTTCAACAGGTCCAAACAGGACAGGAACGAGCACAATCTCATCTAGAAAATCCAAGTAAATGACAGAGAACTATAAAGCAGTTATAGACAGTTTTATTGATGAACATGGCAGTTTTTATACAGGTGATGGTAAGAAAGACAGATAAAGTACAAAAAAAGTAAGTAACTAAACAAGAGAAGAATCATGGCAATAAAGACTGTAAAAATAGAACTAGCTGAACCAGGGTAATATGATATAAGTCAAGACAGTAAATGTAGACAAGTGTAACTCCAATGTAAGTCCAGTACAAGACGAATCTAATACAAGATGAATCCAGTAAGGGACGATCCCAGTCATAGTGATCACTGATTCCAGGGTGAGTCCAGCCTATACTCTAGCAGTGTGTTTTAAAATACCGAGATCGACATGTAAATGGCTATAGGTAATCCGGCACATCACACACCTGGCCGGGTGTGAGATGGCTATCATTCCAGTTTGATTCCAGCATAGGGGTGATTCCAGAATTGGGTATGTCTATATGTCTTACTCTAGTATTTCCCCTCCCAGCAAGTGAATCCATAATTCCGACACAATGATTCAAGATGAGTCCAGCCAGATACAATGACACCAGTAAATGATTCCAGTAATTGAGGCCAGACAATAAATGTGTGTCATATACATGAATCCAGAAAATCCATACGTATTGTAACAGAAAATCGCATACAACTATCTAGAACTGAAGTACAGTAATTGACAAGTAAATGAGAGAACTATCAGAGAATGTACTCGCCTAATACTCTGAAAAGAGTAGTGTAATGTCAGATGTCTGCAACAGAGTCACAATGTCCTAAACAGAGGAATACAAGTTATAATATGTTTAAATAAGACAAATGAAGTTTACGATGCAATCTACATGACTTCTAGGCCAATCTAGGTTAAAGTCAACTCTAAGTCAAACCTGGTCAACTGTCTAGGTCAAACTTGGTCTAAGTCAACTTGGGTCAACCATGGTAACACTTTAGTCAAACTGGGTCAAACTAGTCTATCCTAGTTAAATAGTCCACTATGGGTCAAACTTGATTTGTTTGGCCTATTATAGGTTATTTGGCTGAGAGACTATTAGTGCTAGTGTCAAGGGTGGTATCAAAACCATAATCGAATCCTAGAATCTAACAACCAATTCTCATATACAACTAATACACCCTACATGATCATCTATAGAGTATAGTACATATAACCCCCTATATATCATGTCACTCCTATCTCACATACATATAACATATGCATATATCACATATATACCTACAATATATATATATATATATATATATATATATATATATATATATATATATATATATATATATATATACATATATATATATATATATGTATCCCAACCTCTATATTATCTCTATAATATATATGTGTGCATATCACTTGTCAACTGCTACCCAACTCTCTAACCCTTATATAACACAACATAGGCATACTCAAAACCCATATACCTACCCCATAGTGTATAGTATCCATACATTACACTTTAGCATTCAGTTAAGTCACTCTTCCCTCTCAACTCTAATCTAAACTCTAACTTCAAACCTATATTTGATACTAGCCCCAACTCTCATGGCACCAATTGATTTTCTCTACAAAACTATACTAGGACATATCAATCTAACTCACACTATTCCTCACCCTTCCTCTAATACATTAATGTGACACATTAACCCTCATATTCCCTCTCAAACCATGTGGCCAATTTTCCAGTCTAACAGTAGCCTCTCTTGGCCAACTGCTAACAGTGGGCCTAGGCTACTGCACACTCAATTTCAGGTCAAAATAGGACCTGCCTATTTCTCTTACTGCTGCTATGGCCTGCTGCTGTAAGACCAAGCCCCAACCTACTTTCTACTGCCCTGTAAATGCAAGCCAGGCCAAGCCAAGGCTGCTACTGCTAACTCCTGCCCACTCCTCTAACACCACTTAACAGGACACTAACTCCCATCTACCAATACAATCAAATGTAAGGAATAAGTAAATTGAAAAAGAAAAGGAATCTGAAAACAACTAAGCCAACTGAGAACACATCTATAGACTGAAATTAGAATGCAAAAGAGTGTCAACAAGGGCATGAATGTGTCTAAGTATGCAGTGGTGTCTATTAGTATATAGGGAAGCACATTGTTCTCTGTTTAGGCATTTTAGTGAGTTCAGTGTCAATGTGAATGGGAGTGTATGCAGGCATGAGTGCTTTGGTACCAATAAATGTGAGTAATGAGGCAATGTATCAAGGAATGGACTGTTCTCAGTTTTGGTGCAAATGGGTGTGTGTATATGTAGAACTTAGTTAAAAATGCAAATGTTCTCAGATTTCAGAATTAGATGTGCAACCACAGTGTCAATGTCATTTCCTGTGTGTGTGTGAATGACAGGGAATGGTTGTGTGTCAGAGGACTGAAATCAGTGGGTGTGCAAAGCATGGTGTCAATGACAGTGAACTAATTTACTTGTAAATGACTGTACATGGCAATAACTAAAAAAAACAGTTTAAGAAAAGGGATGAAGTTCAGGGATTAAATTCTGAACATGCATCATGGCAGTTCATGAAACCAAAACCCAATTCGACACCTAAAAACCCACACAATCAGTAACCAATCAATAACAGTACTAACACACATGTGTATGAGTCTAACATTGACAAATTAAACATGAAAACAGTTTAAAAGAAACCAGAAATAAATTTCAGAAATTTAGACTGAACGCGTATTAGTCAAACAAAGAATTTGAAATTGACAGTTAAAACCATATTAATATTATAAATAAATGGTTGGTAATCATCAACCACATGTTCACGTGTCCCTACAAGCCTAGACGTGTCCACGAAGTGGACACAATCGTATCAAAACCAACGAAATAACTGTGTCAGGAAACAGTGCAACATGGGCCTCGTGCAGCCGTGTTGAGCCCTCGTGCTCTCGACACAAGGCGACACGTGTCTCGTGCTCGTGCACAGAGGTTCGTCTAGTATAGGGCTAAGTGTCTAGGGTCCTATATTGAGTCAGGGTCGTGTCGTGTCTGATTTATAAGGCCGTGTCAGTGGCTAAATTGGCGCATGCACAGCGCGCGCACGCGGCCAGTGCGGCCAGTGCGAGTGAGATTTCTCACTGATCACTCAACGAAACTCGGCCAAATTTTGTGTGCGTCGTGTCAGACACTAGGCGCACGTGTCCACAAAATTTTGTGACCTGAGTCGCCGTGTCGTGTCCGCAATGGCACCCGAGCAGCAGGGCAGCGCACCGGGGCCTCGTGCGTGCGTGTGTGTCTAAATATGGACACGAACGTGTCAAAAAATGTGCTCAGTAGGACACGAATATGAAGTACACATATAGATCTAGGAATTCAATCAAAAAGATTTGGAAAAACAGAAAGAAAATCCCTCTTAGGCATTTCATCAAACACCTAGGATACACTACGACACGTGTCCGATACGGACACCAAACGGACACGAAATCCACCCAATTTCGAGGTACAGCTAGGGGACACCTAAACCTAGCCTAATATGCGAAGAAATCAAAATAATAATGCAATTTAAAGGGTTTTACTTATAGGTGCAAATTGTACAGAAAAGCTCCAAATGGGAGGTGTTCCTCTTGATGGCCAAAAGCTCCAAATAATCTCAAACTGAAATTAACCTCCAGAAATGGTAACTATATAGAAATTAGAACCTAATGCAAAAGACTAGGATTAAAAATGAATTAAAATAGATTTATGGGGATTTTTGGAAGGGGGAAAAGTACCTTTCTTTCTCCAAGTGTTGGAATGAAATAAAAGAGACAAGCCCTAATGAATAAGTGATTATATAGGGTGGGGATCCCTATGTGGCTGGTTATAAGCTCAATAATTAGGGTTAGGGTTTACTAAATGGCCCATGGGCTTAAGTCATGATCAATCAAATCATTAAGCCATAAGTCATTTCATGAAACCACAAGCCATGACTTAAATTCACTTAAACTAATCCTCCTAATCCAAAATTAGTTTCTAATGACTAAAATAGGTTAACCTAAGTTAGACTAGGGTCACCATGGCTAGGGTTATATTCTAGGCTAGTCCACTAGGTCTCAACAAGTCAAGGTCAACTAGAATTCACCAATTCAATAAATCATCAAATAATTCAAATAAGTCAAAATGACCAAATTACCTAAAATGATAATTAAATCATCCTAATGACATGGTTAGGCTCTAGGTCATGCAGTCTCTAGGGTTTCACTGGCAGCACATCAAAATCACAAGTCATGACTTAAACCAATTTTTAAATAGTTTAAAAATAATTAAAAATCACCAAAAATCATAATATGAAATAAATATCAATAATTTATAATTATAATTACAAAATTTCAAAATTACCCTCATTCCAGAAATTGGGTGTTACAAGTCTACTCCCCTTAAAAGAATTTCGTCCTCGAAATTAAGATGATCGTACCCTTCCTAGGTCAAACCCCCAATCAATCAAAGTCGAAGCAACACAATCCTACTAGTCGTAATTCCATAGTCTCGAACAGGGTAGCTACACTATCTAACAATCACAAGCAATATCCTGGCAGGTTGTAAGGGAAATCACAAATGAAAGTGGGGAGGAAGAATAAGAAGGTTAAACCTGCTAATCCATCACCTGCAATGTCAGTCTCCTCGGCTGCCATCGCAAAAGCTCCACCCCTCTGGTGCTGAGCTACAGGTGGCCTAGCTACTTCAAAAGGAGGTGCAATGGGATAATCTATCTTCTGGTGGACAGCTGACCCACAGAAATAGCAAACCTTCAACCTCTTCCTACACTGCTCCCAGATGTGTCCCGGTTTCTTACAGTAGGAACAACTGATCGCCTTCGGGTCCTGACCCCGATACTGATGTTGCACCTGCTGAACTCCTACTGGTGCTTGAGTCTGCTGAATCTGTACATGATGCCTCTTGGCCTGGCCTCCGCTGCTGCTGCCCCCAACAAGGTCTCGTCCCTTCTTGAGCCTCAGCTCAAGATCATCCTCATCCAATAAAGCTCCCGTCAAAATCTCTTCGAAAGTGGCATCCCTGTTGCCCTTGGTCAAGGACTTGACTTCCTTGACCAGACCCTTTCGGAACCTCTGGGCCTTCGTCGTCTCGCTCAAGCCTTTTACGAATCTGCTGAGGCGACCGAACTCTCCAGCGTACTCCTCTACTGACAGGCTCCCCTGAACTAAGCTCTCAAACTGCGCCTCCAAGGCTCGGAGCACTGAATCTGGGAAGAACCTCTTCTTGAAGAAGCCCTTGAACTCCTCCCAGGACTGTCCAGCTACCCCCACCCTGGGGTCTAACTGATACCAGGTGCGAGCAAGATCTCGCATCCGGCTAGCTGCTGCCTCTATCTGGAGATCTGCCGGTATCCGGGCCAGGCGGAAGATCTCCTCTATATGCTCGATCCACTCGTTAGCATATAAAATCCCCTCCGTCCCCAGGAAATCTCTAGGGCTCATCTTCTGGAACTGCTCTATCCCAGGTGTCTTCGGCTGCTGGACTACTGGTCGAGCTGCGACGGTCGTAAGGGCCAACTCCATGCTTCTGGCCTGCCGAGTCTGCTGCACCTCCATAAACTGCTGAAAGTAGGCGAACATCTGTGCCGTGTCCACGTATTCTGTAGGTGGCGGCTGCTGGAAAGGCATCTCTATGATGACTGGGTCCTACCTCCGAGCTGGTGGAGGTGTACCCCCTGCTGCTGCTGCTGAAGTCCCAATATGAGCAGAGGTGGCAGGAGCTGCAGCCTCCCGACCCTGATGAACTGGCTGAGAGGTAGCAGTCCCCTCTACAGCGTCCCTCGGTCCGGAGCGATGGAATCTAGTCTCGACAATCCTGGAGACAGATCAAACAAGGAATCAATACTGTGATAGTAGCGATAAATCAAGGGAGGACAGTTAATTTTCAAGGAAGACAATCAGCAAGATGTATAGATGGCATAAATTGAAGTAGAATTTTTCCTAACTGTGATTGAGTGCCTCTCCGGTAAAGCCTCTCTCTCAGTCCTATCGCAGGCTCGCAGCAGTACAACTAAGTCGCCGTACTACCACTATATCGCACTAATGCGACTCTCGACCTGCATGGGCCACCACTAAAAATGTGTCACGACCCGCACCCACTGTGAGGATACGAGTACGAAACAGCGCCCAGCCTACGCCGCAGTGTCGGCGGTAGAACGCTGTTCTAAGTCTCTAACTAACCATCAACTCATGCAGTATATAATATACTCATCATGATCAACTCCGAACGGAGGACAAGTATAAGATGTGGTGTAACTCAATCACAGTCTAAGCACGATAAGATAACACCGAAATATAACTAAGAAATTGAAGACAATAATAACTACTGAAATAATAACAACAATCTCAACAAACTCAAATACATCTCAAGTCTCAATTCTATATAACAAGCTCTACATGAAAAACAGATGCAAGTCTACTAAACTAAATCTCGATCACTCCTGAGTGTCGGTACCATAGGTAGCTAAGCCATCTCCTGGTCAGTAATATATAGGGCACGTGTCCTCAGGGCAATCATCTGTAATATTTCAACAGGTCCAGTCAGGATAGGAACGAGCACAATCTCATCTAGAAAACCCAAGTAAATGACAGAGAACTATAAAGCAGTTATAGACAGTTGTATTGATGAACATGGCAGTTTTTATACAGGTGATGGTAAGAAAGACAGATAAAGTGAAAGGAAAGTAAGTAACTAAACAAGAGAAGAATCATGGCAATAAAGACTGTAAAAATAGAACTAGCTGAACCAGGGTAATATGATATAAGTCCAGACAGTAAATGTAGACAAGTGTAACTCTAATGTAAGTCCAGTACAAGACGAATCTAATCCAAGATGAATCCAGTATGGGAGGATCCCAGTCATAGTGATCAATGATTCTAGGGTGAGTCCAGCCTATACTCTAGTAGTGTGTTTTAAAATACCGAGATCGACATGTAAACGGCTATAGGTAATCCGGTACATCACACACCTGGCCGGGTATGAGATGGCTATTATTCTAGTTTGATTCCAGCATAGGGGTGATTCCAGAATTGGGTATGTCTACATGTCTAACTCTAGTATTTCTCCTCCCAGCAAGTGAATCCAGAATTCCGACACAATGATTCAAGATGAGTCCAGCCAGATACAATGACACCAGTAAATGATTCCAGAATGATTCCAGTAATAGAGGCCAGACGATAAATATGTGTCGTATACATGAATCCAGAATATCCATACGTGTTGTAACAGAAAATCGCATACAACTATCTATAACTGAAGTACAGTAATTGACAAGTAAATGAGAGAACTATCAGAGAATGTACTCGTTAGAGTAATGTAATGTCAGATGTCTGCAACAGAGTCACAATGTCCTAAACAGAGGAATACATGTTATAATATGTTTAAATAAGACAAATGAAGTTTACGATGCAATCTACATGACTTCTAGGTCAATCTAGGTCAAAGTCAACTCTAAGTCAAACCTGGTCAACTGTCTAGGTCAAACTAGGTCTAAGTCTACTTGGGTCAACCATGGTCAACAATTTAGTCAAACTATGTCAAACTAGTCTATCCTAGTTAAATAGTCCACTATGGGTCAAACTTGATTTGTTTGGCCTATTCTAGGTTATTTGGCTGAGAGACTATTAGTGCTAGTATCAAGGGTGGTATCAAAACCATAATCGAATCCTAGAATCTGACAACCAATTCTCATATACAACTAATACATCCTACATGATCATCTATAGAGTATAGTACATATAACCCCCTATATATCATGCCACTCCTATCTCACATACATATAACATATGCATATATATCACATATATACCTACAATATATATATATATATATATATATATATATATATATATATATATATATATATATATATATATATATGTATGTATCCCAACCTCTATATTATGTCTATAATATATATGTGTGCATATCACTTGTCAACTGCTACCCAACTCTCTAACCCTTATATAACACAACATAGGCATCCTCAAAACCCATATACCTACCCTATAGTGTATAGTATCCATACATTACACTTTAGCATTCAGTTAAGTCACTCTTCCCTCTCAACTCTAATCTAAACTCTAACTTCAAACCTATATTTGATACTAGCCCCAACTCTCATGACACCAATTGATTTTCTCTACAAAACTATACTAGGACATATCAATCTAACTCACACTATTCCTCACCCTTCCTCTAATACATTAATGTGACACATTAACCCTCATATTCCCTTCAAACCATGTGGCCAATTTCCCAGTCTAACAGTGGCCTCTCTTGGCTAACTGCTAACAGTGGGCCTAGGCTACTGCACACTCAATTTCAGGTCCAAATAGGACCTGCCTACTGCTCCTACTGCTGCTATGGCCTGTTGCTGTAAGGCCAAGCCCCAGCCTACTCTCTACTGCCCTGCAAATGCAAGCCAGGCCAAGCCAAGGCTGCTACTGCTAACTCATGCCCACTCCTCCTCTAACACCACTTAACAGGACACTAACTTCCATCTACCAATACAATCAAATGTAAGCAATAAGTAAATTGAAAAGAAAAGGAATCTGAAAACAACTAAGCCAACTGAGAACACATCTATAGACTGAAATTAGAATGCAAAAGAGTGTCAACAAGGGCATGAATGTGTCTTAGTATGCAGTGGTGTGTGTGAGTATATAGGAAAGCACATTGTTCTCTGTTTAGGCATTTTAGTGAGTTCAGTGTCAATGTGAATGGGAGTGTATGCAGGCATGAGTGCTCTGGTACCAATAAATGTGTTAATGGGGCAATGTATCAAGGAATGGACTGTTCTCAGTTTTGGTTCAAGTGGGTGTGTGTATATGTAGAACTTAGTTAAAAATACAAATGTTCTCAGATTTCAGAATTAGATGTGCAACCACAGTGTCAATGTCATTTCCTATGTGTGTGTGAATGACAGGGAATGGTTGTGTGTCAGAGGACTGAAATCAGTGGGTGTGCAAAGCATGGTGTCAATGGCAGTGAAATAATTTACTTCTAAATGACTGTACATGGCAATAACTCCAAAAAAATAGCTTAAGAAAAGGGATAAAGTTCAGGGATTAAATTCTGAACATGCATCATGGCAGTTCATGAAACCAAAACCCAATTCGACACCTAAAAACCCACACAATCAGTAACCAATCAATAACAGTACTAACACACATGTGTATGAGTCTAGCATTGACAAATTTAACATCAAAACAGTTTAAAAGAAACCAGAAATAAATTTCAGAAATTTAGACTGAACGCGTATCAGTCAAACAAGGAATTTGAAATTAAGAGTTAAAACCATGTTAATATTATAAATAAATGGTTGGTAATCATCAACCACATGTGCACGTGTCCCCACAACCCTAAACGTGTCCACAAAGTGGACACAATCGTGTTAAAACCAACGAAATAACTGTGTCAGGAAACAGTGCAACATGGGCCTCGTGCAGCCGTGTCGAGCCCTCGTGCTCTCGACACAAGGCGACACGTGTCTCGTGCTTGTGCACAGAGGTTCGCCTAGTATAGAGCTAGGTGTCTAGGGTCTTGTATTGAGTCGGGGTCATGTCGTGTCTGATTTATAAGGCCGTATCAGTGGCTAAATTGGCGCATGCACAGCGCGCGCGCGGCCAGTGCGGCCAGTGCAAGTGAGATTTCTCATGATCACTCAACGAAACCCAGTCAAATTTTGAGTGCGTCGTATCAGACACTAAGCGCACGTGTCCACAAATTTTGTGACCTGAGTCGCCGTGTCGTGTCCGTAATAGCACCCAAGCAGCACGACAGCGCACCGGGGCCTCGTGCGTGCGTGTGTGTCCAAATATGGACACAAACGTGTCCAGAAATGTGCTCAGTAGGACACGAATATGAAGTACACATATAGATCTAGGAATTCAATCAAAAAGATTTGGAAAAACAGAAAGGAAATCCCTCTTAGGCATTTCATCAAACACCTAGGATACACTACGACACGTGTCCGATACGGACACCAAACGGACATAAAATCCACCCAATTTCGAGGTACAGCTAGGGGACACCTAAACCTAGCCTAATATGCAAAGAAATCAAAATAATAATATCATTTAAAGGGTTTTACCTATAGGTGTAAATTGTATGGAAAAGCTCCAAATGGGGGGTGTTCCTCTTGATGGCCAAAAGCTCCAAATGATCTCAAACTGAAATTAACCTATAGAAATGGTAACTATACATAAATTAGAACCTAATGCAAAAGACTTGCATTAAAAATGAATTAAAATGGATTTATGAGGATTTTTGGAAGGGGAAAAAATACTTTTCTTTCTCCAAGTGTGGGAATGAAATAAAAGAGGCAAGCCCTAATGAATAAGTATTTATATAGGGTAGGATCCCTATGTGGCTGGTTATAAGCTCAATAATTAGGGTTAGGGTTTACTAAATGGCCCATGGGCTTAAGTCATGATCAATCAAATCATTAAGCCATAAGTCATTTCATGAAACCACAAGCCATGACTTAAATTCACTTAAACTAATCCTCCCAATCTAAAATTAGTTTCTAATGACTAAAAGTAGGTTAACCTATGTTAGACTAGGGTCACCATGGCTAGGATTAGCTTCTAGGCTAGTCCACTAGGTCTCAACAAGTCAAGGTCAACTAGAATTCACCAATTCAATAAATCATCAAATAATTCATATAAGTCAAAATGACCAAATTATCTCTAGGCTAAAATGATAATTAAATCATCCTAATGACATGGTTAGGCTCTAGGTCATGCAGTCTCTAGGGTTTCACTGGCAGCACATCAAAATCATAAGTCATGACTTAAACCAATTTTTAAATAGTTTAAAAATAATTAAAAATCACCAAAAATCATAATGTGAAATAAATATCAATAATTTATAATTATAATTACAAAATTTCAAAATTACCCTCATTCCAGAAACTGGGTGTTACATAACGACTTGATTGATCAAGTAGATCATAAAGAGGTTTTTCAGTCACATGCAATATCATTATCTGGGCACTTTAATTGGACTTGTACCTTGCCAACGAATAGGGCGCATTTCCAGCACGCTATCATGTGTTGTACCCCCAAGTCACCTAATCAACTCTCTTAACCCGCGGAAGAATAACTGGATAGTCTGCAGGGCTTGTCACTGCTGTAATATCTCATTACATCTTGTAGTAACTAGGCTTGTGATAGTCCTAGTTAGTTAAGTATCAAGCCGTACTCATTGCTTAGCCATGATTGATGGATGTAGTCTAATCCAATTTAGTTTTGTCTAGCTAGGCAGTGTCCGTATGTTTATTTCAGTACATTATTGTTTATGCTTTACTTCTGTCGAGGAATGATCGGAGGCTAAGTTCTGTTCAGGAGAAGGGTTACAACCCCGGTCCTTATTTGGTTTATGGGTTGTAACTTAGCTTCCCGAATTGCTCCCAAGTCATCTTATCATTTGTCGTCCTATTCAGTACTCACATGTTCGACATGACCTTATGTTTGACAATGATTAGAAACTAAGTTCTGTTCAGGAGAAAGGTTACAACTTTGGTCATTGTTTGGTATACTGGTTGTAACATGACTTTCGAAATGGTTCCTAAGTCATCCTATCATTGTCGTTCTATATAGTTCTCACATGCTCACATGTTCAGTTATCTCACAAGCTTTACGTGATCCCTGTGCTAAGTCAACATGCTCTCATGACCCAACTGCCTCACATGCTCACATGATCAATTGATTTTATATATTCTCAAGCTTCCGTTTACTTAATATGACTATACTGTAAATTTTGTCACATGTTAATTACTTTACGTTACATGATTTTTAATTTACTTATTGTCTTTTCTATTATCGAGATAAGTGCATTGGTAGTGTACGAGTCTTGATCCACATCTACTTATTTGTATCTCCAAAAGTTGATATGTTAGTTACTGTTGGTTTTAGTTCATAAGATTGGCTTCCTTTGTGGTACTTGTATTTTGGGGTTTGACCCCTCTGGTTTTGTTTGGCCAGATCTGAGAGAGGAGCCCGAAGGATCTTCCGTACCATCTACTCGACGTTGACTACCCGGAGCACCAGAGTACCTAAGTGGGTTTCTTATCATTCTTCCACTAGCTATGTACATTATTCTTTTGTGGTGTTTAGCCTCCGAGCACATGTTTAGCTCATGTTTTGGTTCTTGACATTTAGCCTACGGGCCAAAATATGATGTGCGTATTCCAGACTGTAGCTAGAGCTTATCATGTATGACTATTACTCTTGCTAGTTCTCTATTTTGTATCACTGGCTTCATGATCATCCATGTATATATGGTTTAGGATGCTTTACTATTGTATGTTTGATGATCATACTTCTTGTAGTTTGTATAATTGCCTGTGATTGAGATACCGAGGATTGCTTGACCTAGGATCGACTATTGGCTTGCAGAAGTAACCCCATGTCTTGACAGCTTATACGTGATTTCAGAGTACTTTGGTATTACATAGCTGTCCTTATCCGTCCCCAATTGCCAATATTCTGTTCGTGGGGCATGATATAGGTTTTAGTGGTGGCCCATACATGTCTGATTTATCAGATATGTGGGGGTTACTGATGTTTAGTTATCTCAATTATAATTATCCTTTATTGATATCCTTTGTATTATTCTCTATCTCTGATCCTTTGACCTGATATCTGCCTTGATCGTTGATCTCTTTTGTTCCCTCGATTTGATCCTTGTGTCCTTTAACTTTTAGGGACACTGTTTCTAATCCTTCCGATTACCTTGTTTGGGTCCTGCCGATGGCAGGTCAGCAATCTTCTATCAGGCTAGATGTGGAGGATCATTCGCAGCATTCAGATGTAGAATCGATAGTTGACTCGAGGGCAGAGATGTCAGCCCATCCCGATCATCCAGCTGTGCCCGTACAGTCAGCAGTCCAAGCAGAGGTAGTTCTAGATCGGGCCGGTGTACCTACATTCATAGGGATTATCAAGAAAATGATGGAGTTACAACAACGATGAGATCTCGTTCTCCAGCAGAGTATCCAGATGTTGATAGACCGAAGTAGGCAAGGAATACCCGAGGAATTTCAAGCCGAGGACTGGCAGCCAGATAAAGTGTGGATTAGAGCCAGGCAGTACCAGTCATCACGTCAGTCAGCATATCGAGCCCGACCTACTGTAAAGGTCGTACGAGAGCAGGATCATATAGCCGGGAGGACCAAATCTAGAACTAGGGGTCGTAAGAGGTACCATGCACCCATATCAAGCTTTTTACCCCGACGTCCATCACCAGTACCAGCAGACCAACGTCCATACCAACATCAGGAGTTACCAACCATATGTTTCTTCTATGGAAGGGAAGGCCACACTCATCTTACTTGTCGGAGGGCTAACATTCTATGTTTAGCATGCGGATCACCAGACCACATGATCGAAGTTTGTCCATGGAGGAGTCCGGCTGAATCGTCATCCTTCCAGCCTTCCAACCAGCATGCACCAGCACCGGTTCAGCAGCAGCAGGCTCACAGGCCTTTATCGACGCAGTCCAATACAGTCCAGCAGCAGGGACCTCAGCAGTATGAACAAACCCAAGCTTAGAGGCAGAGGAACCAGGGGCAGTATCAGGCAGAACAAGTAGGATGCAGTTATTGTAGGATATTGGGGCATCACAGATCAGTTTGTTGGATGGCCAATAGACGATACTTCCGCTGTGGAGTAGAGGACCATTCAGTTCGTACTTGCCCTTATCCAACATCTCGAAGACGACCATCAACACCAGGTGTACCACTGCAGTCCTTTCAGTCGCCTCAGTTATCACCTCCAACAGTGGACAAGCAGTTAGGGACAGTACTAGATGTTCAACCATTGGCACAATAGCTACCGCTATCACGAGCTCAGAGGGTTAAGCAGCTCAAAGCACGATTGAATGTACAGTACTAGGAGCAGCTATAGTATCAGCATGAGGATTGTACCTTGGGATCCTCAGGTACCATCTTAATGTTCTTCTTTCAGTTATTCCCTTGAGATTTGTCTTTCAGTAGCGAGACAGGTAGTAGCAGTATATCTTGGGTTCTTATCGGCGACTTGGTATTCTATCTATATATGGAGTACAATGGTTGGCTTGACTTATTTGATGAGTGAATACGAGTTCCTCGTCCCATTCTTCTGTCTTCGTATCTTGAGATACATGATATCTATCACATGTCTCGACTACGAAGATACGTTATGAGTAGAGTCATGTCTTGGACTAAGTCATTGGTACCGACTTACTTTGAGACTTGACCTTTATCCATTTTTGAGAGTCAGCGTAGGCCTGCTCCTACTCAACTGACTCAAGAGACATATTTATTCGTATGCATCCAGCCCTTCTTGATTGTGGTTGTATTATTGCTTACGCATTTATTTATATTACTATTGCCTTCATTTATTGCTTACGCATTTATTTATATTACTGTTGCCTTTATTTACTGATATGCCATGCCTTGTTTGATTGAGATAGTTGTATTTTCTTGAGCTTTTGTTTTGGTTATCATGCTCGACTAGCTTTAGGAAATTTTGAGGACGGAATTTTTCTAAGGATGGAAGAGTTGTGAGACTCATCTCACTGTATCGGTATTTATATATGGATACATATTTTTGTATTGTGTTTTGTATTTTCTTGATTTTTGGAATGCTTTAAATTTTTTCCAACTTATAGATTTTCTCCTTGTCCGGCATACCACTAGTATACCAGTGTATAACGATAGCATACTTGTCACTCCCTACTACCAGAATAAGTCATATTAGCGACGCCCAAAAATGTTACTAAAATGGAAAAAAACGTCGCTAAAACTGTTTACCGACGTATTTAGCGACGTTTTCCTGTGGTCGCGAAAAGCCATGTCGCTAACAGAAAAAACGTCGATAATCGTCGCTCTTACCAACGCTTACCGACGTAAGAAAATATCGGTAATTCTTGAACATTTACCGACGTTCACCGGCGCAGCGTCGGGAATATGGTAACGTTTGAAACGTCGGCCAACGTCGGTAAATCCTGCAACATTTAGCGACGTATATCTAGTACTTACCGATGTTCACCGACTCTGTAGATGAGGGAAATCCTGGGACGTTTACCGACGCTTACCGATGCTACTATACGTCGGTAAGCGTCGGTATACCTGGTGACTTACCAACGTTTACCGACGTTCAGCTGCATCGCTAAACGTTGCTAAATTTCAAAAAAAAATTACAGAATGTTCACAGGATCATATATTCTACCTGCAGTTCAATAAATAACAAAAAAATCACAAGCACATTTTCTCCCTGGGCTCGCCGACCCCTTCGGTGGAACATTCAACACCGGTACATCACAATAGTATAACAATCAACGCAAACAAGAGTTAAAGTCTACAACCAACATATGATATGAACAAACACTAAAAAGTAATCACAGTAAACAAACAACAGTAAGAGTCTACATCCAAAGTCTACACAAACAAATACTATATCCACATGAATCCACACAAACACATACATCCAAAGTCTACACCGGTACATCACAATAGTATATCCACGTGAATCTACAACCAAAGTCTACACAAACAAATAATCAATATAAATAAACACTAAAAAAATACTATAAACTCATAAAACTGTCCTAACTCGAACTATTGTGGATCTGGAGGAGGAGGGGTACCGCTGCGCCTCAAGGATAGGAACATCTCGTACTCCTCCCGTGAAATCGTCACCGATGAAGAAGGTAGTGACATCGGTGGAGTCGGAGGTAGTGGCGCCGGCGGAGTCGACGACGATGAAGGCGCACCCGGAGGATAATAACGATGCAACGCTGCTAGTCACTGGTGGTAGGAATCCATGGTAGATAATAGCCTCGTACTGCTATCAACCATCGAATCCTGCATCAACGTCAGCCTCTCGCCCATGGATAGCTGTGATGCCTGCAGATCTGTCACGGTGCGCTCTGTCGACCCTCTAAGATCAGTAACACCCGCTATGTCCTCTTAGTCATATCCCTGAGCTTCATAATGTTGTGGTTGAGCGTATCCAATCGTACTATGAGCGTAGCATCGTCCGTCTGGTGCCACTTCTGGATCCGTCGTAGCAGCTCATCATGGACAGACTCCACCATCTGTTGGACTCGGGCAGACTCCTGGGACGGCTGTGGGCCATGCACACTAGCAGGGGAGATCCTAGAGGACTGTGTCGCAACTTGGGTGCCATAGGATCCTGTACCGTACTACGTACCCCTGTGGAGACCACTAGCGGCGGTACCCACAGCTCATCCTCCGGGGAGCTGGAGCGGGCTGCGAGGAAGTACTGACCTCTCCCGCAGCAGGTGTACTAGCAGCCGCCTGCTCCTTATGCCGTTGAAACTCAGCCTAGAAAGCATGGATACTATATAACTTCTAATGTTTAATGTACTTATTATTACTAAATATATAAATATTTATTTTCATGCATATTTACTAAGTTATATCAAAACTAACACGAAGTATTAAAATTAATAAATAGAATTGTAATACTTACATAAGCTTTCCGCCCTTCCGATGTGTGGCCAGGAAGACAGTCACCATATTGGCGTCACCACCCCTCTTTATCTGTAATTAAATATATCACATTTTACTAATTTATCAGACTTGCATTAAAATAATATTTCTGAAATAAAAAGACATACCAGACGACGAAAATGTTCCGTCATCGAAATTGACCCACCGTACCACTTCGATCCCTGCTTCCTAGCCGCCTTGGCCTTCTCAGACTTTTCCTTGTACCTTGGCTCGTCGAATCGAGCCTTCATTGCAGTCCACTGTCAGGGGTGATCCAACCTTGGATCGGCTTTTCGGCACGATCACGTTTTTTTTGATCATCAATAGAGTCGCGGATCAGCTTAGCAGTAACGGAAGGAAACATCCCTTCGATCATCTCGGCCCAGTGCGGTGGATAGAAAAACATATCCTAGAAGAGTGCAAACCAAATATTTATCAGTTATATATAATATGCAAAAATTATATGATTCATGTTAAAAGCAAATATATTTTAACCTTCAAGAGCGCAAACCAGTAGGCCTTCCTCTCGTCCGGAGCATCAGAGTAGTTTATCCAAGGACCACCATAATTAGTCCTCAATAACTTGCCTAGGCGTCTCTGTATCGACGGGGGACGATATCTATACAGATATATTATATTTATTAGATAAGTTAATTTATGATAAACACAGAAAAAAATAATAAACCAAAATACTTACTTTCTACCGTCGGCCCAGATCTCCGTCCTCGTCTCCTCAGGAGGTGCGCACGAATCATCTGCCTGATACTGGCCATCCGTCGGCTCAGCTTCCTCTATCTTCTCATCTGTCTCTATCGTCGTATAAGCAAGAGGAACGCTACATACCTGAGAAGTATAAGCCTTGGAACTACTCATCCCAGGAGATATGCCACGTAGCGTCATGGCAGGCGGAGGTACTGTCCGATACACAGGAGTACTGGGCAATGATGATCCAGAGCCGGTACCAGTAGGAGGTACCGAAGGAGTACCCTATCCTCTGCCAGTACCAGTAGGAGGTACCGAAGGAGAACCCGTACCCCACGTCGCAATGATCCGCGATGACCTGTCATACCTGATAACAACATATGATGAGATTCAAAAAATAATAGAGACTAGAAATATAAAAGTAAAACAAAGACAAGATAATAACCAAGACAATATGATGATACATTTTACAAGAAACATCATAGTCCAGATAGTATATTCTACAAGAAATATCTAAGTTCAGATAGTATATTCTACAAGAAACATCTAAGTTCAGACAGTACATTATACAAGAAACATCTAAGTCCAGGTAGTACATTTTATAAGAAACATCAAAGTTCAGATAGTAGCCAAAACTAGATAATAACCAACTCTACACAATAAGAAAATGAAAGTACATCTCTCTCAGTCATCTTTAGAATATTCATCTTGTTCGTCTTCCTCGACCTCATCTTCCTCTTCCTCCTCCTCATCTTCACTTTCATCTTCGCCTTCGTCGACTTCGTCTTCCTCTTCGGATAATTTTACATCTTCTACATTAGTCGTGTAATGTGTAACTTCCGTGGAGTCCACATCAATAGTATTGTTTACAAGAGGTAGCTCGTCCTCCTGATAAGCCTTTTCATCAACATTAAAAGTATCTCTAGCTTTAGTCTTACATACTGTCCACCAGTCAGACTTCATTGCTCCCCATCTCGGATAAGCTGTGAAGTACACGAGCTAAGCCTGAGTTGATAGGACAAATGGTTTGTAGCCTTGATATCTACTCTTGTAGTTTATGTCCACAAGACCATGCTTGTCAATTTTCCAACCTTGGTTTTCAATCGGATCGAACCATTCACACTTGAATAACACGATCTTTGTTGTTTCTCTGCCATAATTATATGTCAACTCTACAATCTCTAGCTAGATGCCAAAGAAATTATTTCCTGGATCGACGTCTTTGTAGTTCGAAGATTTGATACACAAACAACTGCTTTTCGTAGAATCAAGATCTAGGAAGCTGTCTCTCATCGGAGCATTTGTCGACTTGAACCTAAAGCCATTCACACAGTAACTTGGCCATATTTTAACGGCAACAATTGGTCCCATGGCAAGAGTTCTAATTAATTCAATCTCGGGTGAAATTAGACGACCGACTTGAATACCAAAGAAGAGATAGTAAGTTATTTATTGTCGTGTTGCATTATAAGAGACCAGTAATTACTTAGCTGCTTACATATTCGCTCAACCAAGAAGGAAAATGATGTCTCATTTCTTATTCTAATTCATCGTCTGTTAGGTAGGGTCTAACCGACCTCAACTCATCATTATACGTGCTGAAAAATAACAACGAGTAAACCGCTAATTAGTTGTATAATATTAGCTTACACTATTATATTGAGATGACGTAAACTAGCTCATCATTAATTACTTACCTATCTAGATTTTCCACTTCATCCTTATCGCAATTAAGTAATATATACAATATGGCAGATCCTAGAATATACTCCTCTTCGTCCAGTTATGAGTGCGACCAAATCCGTCACACTTGTAGCCCTTAGCATGCTCTTCAATAGCTCTCGGTAAATCTTTTATCTCTTCCCATATTGTGTATTCGGGCCACCTTGGTGGTGGATTAGCCTTCTCCATAATGCCAGCACGAAAAGCATACATGTTCCTCCGGTACGGATGATCCTTCGGCAGGAATTGTCGATGACAATCGAAAAAGCAAGGTTTGCCGCCGTGTTTCAAACGGAAAGCCTTAGTGCAGTTCATGCAATACGGACATCAATGACGACCATGCGTGCTCCATCTAGATAACATTCCATAGGCCAAAAAGTCGTTGATGGTCCACATAAGTGCTGCCCGCATCTGAAAATTTTGTTTTCTAGAAACATCGTACGTGTTGGAACCTACTTTCCACAGCTGATTCAACTCATCAATCAATGGCTGTAAATACACATCGATGTTCCTTTTCCGATCGTTCAGACCTAGGATAATAACGGTGAGGAACGTATACGGAGTCTTCATGCACATCCAAGGCGGTAGATTGTACGGAGTGACGATCATAGGCCGACACGAATACTGGGATCCCGAAAGTCCAAATAGGGTAAAACCGTCGGAGCAGAGCCCCAATCTAACATTACGCGAATCAGAAGCAAAATTTGGATACTCTCTATCAAAGTGCTTCCATGCTTCTCCATCAGATGGGTGATCCAACACTCCTTCGGTCTGTTCCTGCTTATGCCAACTCATGTTTTCTGCAGTTTCCTTCACCATAAACAACCGCTGCAACCGCAGCGTCAACGGCAAGTAGTGCATCGAATCGGTAGGCTTTCTTGCACCGACAGACTTTCCTCTACAACTGCCCTTGTAGCGATCAGCACCACAAAATCTGCATGAGTCTTCATCCTTGTCATTTTATAGTACAACATGCACCCGTTGCGATCGATTTTCTCGTATCCCAACCAGAGCGATCTTACCATATTCTTAGACCGGTAAAAGTGTTTAGGCAACTTAGCACCCTCATGCAATATTTCTATAATCAACTCCATAAGTCAGTTGTAGCAATCTTGTGACATATTAAAATTGGACTTGATGCTCAACAATCTTGTAACCACCTCCAACGGTGAATGATCCTCACAACAAGGATATAATGGAGTCCTTGCATTCTCCAGCAACTCCATGAACTTTGCAGCATCGGCGTTCGGTGCCTCTTCAAGTGCTTCATGACTGTTCGAAATATACGTGACTTCCACTTCTGGATGATATTTCAAGTTGTAACATCTCACACACGCACACTTAATTTTGGTACCGTCCATGTACTGAAGGAACGCCTTGACAAACTGTAGGAACTGCTGTACACCCTCTATGAATTCATCCCACACACTACATATGTCATCAGGATGACGGTTGTACAACCATGAATGATTCTACAGATAGTAATTCAGCTCCACATCCATTTGAGGATAATTCTGTAAGATAGATACATGAACATCGTTGAAAGACATGTAAAACTAATAGTCGTATTAATCATGACATATCCTAAACATTAAAATAGATACTAAAAAGACAGTAGGTAGACAAGTATATACATCATGTTTCCCCCTCTATATATCCTTCTCAACTGCTGTATACTCTAACTGTTACTCCTTGCTCTTAGACACATCCACAAACCCTTTGACACCTACTTAAATATACATAATGGTTCACCCTCTCCCATCTTAAGCCTAACTCTCTCCCTAGTGTACTGCTATATACTAATCTAAATTCTTCCTCCTCTCCAAATACCTGGTACTAGTTAACCCTCCCCCTTTCTTCCACCAGCACACACATACATATACATGATGCATACAACCACACCATAGTTCCCAAGTTCTTTTAACCTCACTTTCCAGTTGGTACTAACCTCAATAGAACAAACACTCTCACAGCTCTAAATACTAACACATGCTCATGCCTTACTCTTATGACATTCCCTTTCAAATACAAACACACACCTATATGTGCCCTTACACATGTTGCCATATTACCTATAAAAATAGAAAACCCTTGTTGTCTAAAATAAGACACAAGTCCCTGCTACCAAATGCTACTGCTATATTCCAACAACAAACCTTGCTGCCTCCAACCAAATCAAGCCAATCCAATGCAACACAAGGTGCTGCAGCCTGTACAATTACAGCTGATACAGCCAAAGCCAAAGCCAAAACAATTCAATTCAAGTCTCTGCACTCTTGTGCAGGGAGTTCACCTACAGGCCAATGGCTCGGCCACATGCCACACTCCTCTCATCCAGGAAAAGGTTAGGGGCTCAGGGTCTGGGCATCAAGATGGCTAAATATAAAGTATCCTAAATGGGACACATGCTCCAAAAACTGACAATTGAATTCTACAATGCATCAAGCCTAAACTGGAACTCAAAATCACATATAAACCCAACCTAAATCAAATCAACAACATAGATCTCAGATTTTTGAGATTCAAACCCAGCATGAATACCCTCAACTGAACCAATTATCCAACCTATGTATCAAACACTATATCAAAACCCAAACCCAATATGCAAATCTAAATTAATATGATAACACACAAGTGTAAGTAGGAGATTAAGTGTACAGAGGTGAAATACATATGTGTGCATGCTTGGGGGTGTCCACGTGTCCAACAAATGGACACAAAATGTCCAAAACCCTAGAAACACAATATATCAGTGAACACAGGGTCTTGTTGTGTCCCCATGTCCATTTTGGACACGAAAAGTACCTCAATTAGTGTTAGCATTTACCTTTAGAGGAGCACGCAGTGGTGGAGGAGGAGGAGGAGGACAAGTTCGGTGGTGGAGGAGGAGGAGCTCGCGGTGGAGGAGGAGAAGGAGCTCACGATGGAGGAGGAGGAGAAGGGGCATCGACCGGAGGCAGAGGAAAGATGTTTGAACGACGTCAGGGGGAAGGGGGTCGGGCTGTCATCGAGGTCGGGAGAAGAGGGGCGGGAACTTAATATTTGGTGAGAGGAAGAAATAAAAAATTGAACCGAGGAACCCTATTAGCAGCAAGTTAGCGACATCTGTAAATATATCGCAAAGCGTCGATGTATTTCTAATATTCTGCAATGTCGCAAGGTTTGCGATACTAAACGTCGCTGCATTGATAAAACTGGCGACATTTTTTGACACATCAACGATGTTGGTTTTTATTACACTAAAGGTAGTCGTAATATGTCGTTGTTTGTCGCTATCAGCGGTGTATTCGACGTTTACTGTTGGCGTCGCTAATTCTAGAAATATTAGCAACGTTTTACATTGGCATCGCTAATTTCGTCGCTGATATGACTTATTTTGGTAGTGTCTGTTTTTCGTTATACGTATTTTCAGTATACGCATACGGATTTCTGACATTTGTCAGGTGACCGTGTTTTGACTTATCTTTCTTAGCCTTGCCTTGGTTTAATCTTGTACTTGGTTTATTTTGGTTTGGTTCAACATGGCATGAGTTGGTTTGGGCTGGGTTGAGATGAGAAGGGTTTTGTATAAAAACCAACATTTCTCTCTTTCTTTCCTTCATTCATTTCATTTACTCCTACATCTCTATTTGCTCCTCCAAAACCTAGGCAAGTACATCTTGCCAAATCTTGAACAATATTATTTTTGTTTGTTCTATTCTCTTCCTTTCAGGATTCTAAGCCTCTTTAGAACTTAGAGTTTTTGGTTTTGATGGTTACATTTTTGAAGATCTAAGTTTTAAGATCTTCTTATTTTTCTTGTTTTTAATCTCTAAAAGTTTGATATTTTCGAAATCTAATGGTTCCATTATGTGGAAAATTTCATTCTACCCAATTTTGGCCTTTGAACCGCAAGATTTCGACTTCATATGAGTAAGTTATGCCATTTTCGTGTTCATGGGTTCCCTACACCTTTTGTTGCTGTCGGGACGATTAACAGTGCCGTACGAAGTGTTTTGCTGCCGTGCGCTCGTGCGCCGTGCTTGCATGCAATGTGCACTGTGGGCACTTTTGCCCTTGCGCGTAGCGCAACGTGCTTCATGATTGCGCACAACGTGCGCCATGGGCACTTTGCCCTCGCGCACAGCACAACTTATGCGTCGTGTGGGATTTCCTGCCACACAACATGCTGATGGAACTGGAGATTCCCACGACCCTTACTACGGTGTGCATATTGATCAATAGAAAGTTAAACAGATTTAATACGTGTTCTAACCCTTCATTGGCGGAAACTAGGGTTCACGAATTATACCTGCGGTGGGAAGAAGACAAGTAGTTTCTAGCAATCTCGAGCGGATTACTCCAAGATCTTCTATACGTATTCCTTCCTCGAGTTGGACGTCGAGTGGACGACGATCTTCCAACCTTTTCTTCTCCTTGGTAGCCCTCTCTTTCTCTCCTTACGTGAATCACGAATTTAGAGAAACCTTAAGATTTCTGATCAGTCATTTGGCAGCTAGAGAAGAGAGTATATATATAGGCTATGATAGGGACCATGAGGAGAAATTAGGGATATGCCTCATAACAGATCTGGATATCCCGTGTTTAGCCCGAACATATAATCCAGGCCCATTAACAATAGCTCGATCCACTAATAAGCAATTGTTGCACTACCTCTCTAATCCCAAATTATGTTTATGGGCTCCTTTTATTATATGCTCGTTTGTCTCCCCATGTTAAGATATCGAATGTCCGTTGATCAAATTAAGTTACTGACAACTATATTGATTCGACATCTTTTATCCTTAAGTAGTATTGCTCAACTTTATTTGTCATATCGGATATAATCCACCTACAGGGTTTACATGACAATCCTTATGAGCTCCTTAAGGGGACATCATCAATCCGATGTATGGGGACATGGATTCCATTTATAATCAACAACCCATTATACATCAATGTTATTACCTAATTCAAAGAGGTTGTTGTCCCATAATGAATCTCACTCTTTCATGAGTCAAAGTAATGCATACTGCATATACACGTCTATTATTATATCCTGATTAAGAACACAATCATCCATAATAACAGAGGTGTTTATTCACTTATGTAGTTAGTACAAAGAGAACAACCTCAAGTGGTCATGTTCAATACACACAAAGTGTACTAGTGTAAGCCTATAGTCATGATAGACTAATACCAGATTACACTACAATCGTTCCAGTAGATTGTCCAAGTCCTTCTAGGTTGTGAACTATTTATATACTCCATAAGGAACTGATAATAAGATCTTCTGTGTGACACCACACACCATATTATCTACAATATAGAATATCAGACATTTGCATTAACACTTGCAACAAATACAATATGCAAACATTTGCCCACATGATTCTCATTCAAAATTTAAGAAAATAAGGTTACTACAAAAGTGATGCTTTTAGTATATAACCCTAACACATGCGCTATGCTTGCGTCCAATGTGCGTCGTGGGCACCTTTGCCCACGCGTGCAGCGCAACTCGCGCACCGTGGAGGATTTTTTGCCGTGCAACGTGCGCCGTGCTTGCGCACAACGTGCACCGTGGGCACTTTTTCCTTCGCACACCATGCACAATTTTTCTGCCGTGCAACGTGCGCCATGCTTGCATGCAACGTGCGTCGTAGGCACTTTTGCCCTCGTGCGCAACGGAACTTGCGCGTCGCGTGCCGTGCTTGCGCGCAACGTGACTCCAAATGACTATTTTTGCCCATTTGAGCTACTTTGTAGGCAAAATCTTGAAAAACTCAAGACATGAATGTTGTAGATCTTTGTCTTGGCTTCAAGAATCTTCTTGTTTCACTTTAATTGGAGTTCATATGCGATTGATAATTTCAATCATAGTTTTGATCTTTTTGGCATATTTTCTGTAATTGATGTTTTTGAGGTTTTCTTCGACTGTAATAAATTCTTGACATAATTTAATGATCTGGTACAGTTAGAGAATGACTGTACACCCTTTATACACCTAGCACTACCACAGATTAAATTATTGTTTTATGTCAAGTAGTACTTTTTATTTATTCCTTCTCTCATGCCATGATACTTCTTTTATCTAATTCTTTCGACATGCGATCCTTATTGTCATTTTTGCTTATATCTAAATAGTGGCCCGTCATGGTGGACTCATGCTACACGACTCTTCTTGGCTTAATCTAGATAGTGGCCAGTCGTGGTGCACTTATGCTACACGTCTCTTCTTTGCTTAATCTAGATAGTGGCCCGTCGTGGTGCACTCATGCTACATATCTTTTCTCTGCTTATTCTAGATAGTGACTCGTTGTGGTGCTCTCATATTACATGTCTTTTTTTTCTTACATGATAGTGACCCATCGTGGTGCACTCTTGAACATTTTTTTCCTTTATTACCTCATAGGGGCCCATAGAGGTGTACTCTTGACAAGTACACTTTACCTGACAAGTAAAGCTAATATGACATGCTTAATCAAGATGTTGTTGTGATGGCTATCCTCCCTTTCTAATGTAATGTGTTGTGTATGAATGAACAAGCTACATGTCTCGTCTGCATCATGTCTAGGACATGAATTCCTGGTTACCACGATTAGGGATTCATACTGAATCTGACTAGGATAACGACTAGATTGATCAAGTAGCTCATAAAGAGGTTTCCCAGTCACATGCAATCCTGTTTTATGGGCGCTTTAATTAGACTTATAACCTGCCGACGAGTAGGGTGCATTTCCAGCACACTGTCATGTGTTGCACCCCCAAGTCACCTAATCAACTCTCTCAACCTACAGAAGGATAACTGGATAGTCTGCAGGGATTGTGACTACTGGAACATCTCATTGCATCTTGAAGTAACTAGGCTTGTGATAATTCCAGTTAGTTAAAGTATCAAGCCGTACTCGTTGCTTGGGCAAGATTGATGGATGTAGTCCAGTCCAGTTTAGTTTTGTCTAGACTGTGTCCGTATGTTTATTTTAGTGCATTATTGTTTATGCTTTACTTATATCGATGAATGATCGGAGGCTAAGTTTTGTTCAGAAGAAGGGTCACTACAAGAAAAATGACGATTTTTGACGATTTATAAGTTGACGGTTGTAGAAAACCGTCAACAATAGTGGTTATCTTGACGATTTTAGGCTTACGTCAAGAAAGGCCATATTTTATCTTAGTTTAGCAATTTTATAGCAAAATAGATGACGGTTTTAGACGATCCGTCAAGAAACATCATTTTATAAATTGACGGCTCAGTGATAACCGTCATCTGATGTATGTGCAAAAAAATTGGCACAATATTTTCAGCTACCATTATAGTAATTTTTTCAAAATTTTCATATTTGTTGACAGATGGTTGTTCTTTTAATCAAGGAACACCGGAACTTGTCTCTCGATCTCTCATAAAACTATTTCAGAGAATCCTCTTCCTTTCCTCCTCCTCTCCTTATTAAAACCCCTCTTCTTTTTCTTCCCTTCGCCTACACCTAGACGACTCTCTCTCTGTTTCCTGAACTCCCTTCTCTCCCTGGAGCAGGTCCTCTCGTGCGACTCCTCTTTGCCTCCCCTCTCGTCGACCATGATCCCCTGTCTGTTTCCCGAGCTCCTCCGCAGCCTACCTATGGTCGAGCCTCTACTTTAGCCGCCCTTCGAGCACCCCCTACCCGTTGCTTCCTGGCCACCCCTGTGCCCCATGTTCCCTAGTCGGCCTCCTCCATCGAGGGCCACCCATAGTCGACCCCGAGGTCTAGCCCCCTCTTTCCACCTGCCTCCGTCGATCCGGCCATCCGACCTTCTCGAGGCTCCCCTCTACGTCAGCCGCCTAACTCGAGCTCCCCCTACCCGCCACCCCTGTGACCCTAGTGTCCCAGCCGAGGCTCCCCTCTACGTCGACCCCATGGCCATGAGCTCCCCGCTCGACCCTTCTCCCCTTTTCCCCTTGAATAAAACCCTAACCCCTCTCGGAGCAGTCGAACCATTTTCCACTTGAAGAAAACCCTAACCCTGGCTTTTTCCTTTCCTGTGGCCATTGTTCCCTGACCAACTAGACCCATCCGAAATGCTATAACCGTGACCCGTACCCGAGATGCTACGGCGACTCCGAGGCGTGCTCTTACGCCGGTGACGACGTGTCGGGGACGCATTTTCGATTTCGACAATAATTTGGGTATATTTTCTGGAACTCTTGGTTAGAATCTCTGTTTCAGTTTTATATTTGTCGATGATGATATTCGGGTCTCGACCTGATGATGATATTTGGGTCTCGATCTCCCTTTCTAAATAGGGTTGTCGTATTTCTGATGCCTATCGGATTCAACGTTGTGTGACGATCCTTTGATCGTCTTGGTTTGAGAATCTTAGTGATTCCTAGATCACGGATTCTATTTGTTGGATGGGTTTCTTCTTATTTTGCTATCGGGCTTTGTATTACTATCGGGTTTATTCCTTGTTGGTTTAGGATTATTTTTGAGTACTCTAATACTCTTGGTAATGGTCGTTGACCAAATGAAACAAGACTTTGCAAACCATGTCGAGTAGACTAGCCCCGTGTCAGTACGAGTTCAATACGTGTGGAGGCACATGCAAGTACGACAAATGATGTATGATCTAAATCTGAGACTTAGTTTATCTCATTTTTATTATCCTGTTTTCTAGTCATATTCGTGTTTTTGGTACTGTTGGGTAGTTCATTTTGGGTGCATATACGCTCGTATTTTATATGAGTCGATATTTGTCAAACTTCTTGGATCCCCTAGTGATGATGTCCGGGAGCAGGTATGTAACCAATAATTACTTTCTGATTACTATCCAACCAATTGTTATGTATATGCCAATGTTACCACTTGATACATTAAGATAACTGCATTTTTAAGATTACATGTTCCCATATCAACCACATCTGATGTCTATCCACTTGAATTTTTTTTTGTTAATTCCTTACATTGGATACTTGTGTCTCCGTATAATATAAAGGACTGTGAGTACATGTGTGCATGTTTTTGTATGCAATGTTATCAACCATCTTTAGGTAGATGTTGTATGGGCACTTTATTAAGATAACTACATGCTTGCTGTGAATGAATATATGCCTTTATGTTTTTTCCCCTCTCGTGTGTTTTCCTGGGAAGTGGCAACCTTAAATACCTGGAGAAGTCTTGATAGTTTCCCGACTCTGAAGAAATAGGGATCATTATAGAACTTCCTCTGTAGTTTAATTTTGAGGTGCCACATGATTTAATGGTATCCAGTGGTGCTATGCATGAAGGCGGCAAATATGGATTTTATCACCTGTCACCATTGGAAATCTTCTCTGTCATTTTATCTTATTTTGTTTTTCCTATTGGTCAGTTTGCTGTATAACAGTGCCATTATTCCTATTGGTCATATTTCTCCAAAAAAGAAGACAAATCATAGCCAATAACTTCAGGATCCTTAAATATGTAGATAATGTGGGCAAGATGTACATGCTTTATCCCCTAAAGGAAGTTCTCTTTCGATACGAAGATGCAATACTGTTCCCCTTAAGAAGATACACGTGCCAATAAACACTTCTCTTCCATAACTATTGTGTTTATTGTATACATCAGATGCCAGTTGAGTTAAGAAAATTTTACAGGTTCTTTATACTGAAGAATATCGAGACTTATCTTCTTTAAAAAATACATACAGATTGCATCCTTTTAAGCATCTAGGAGAAGTAATTGCCAAAGCATTATGGGGGTTCACGCAACAGAGCATCAGTTTGTAGCAATTGACAATTCCTCAAGGATGGCAATCGAAACCTCCTAACACAGATGGATAAGAATCCCATCTCAGTAACCACTATTAGAACTGAAACTGGATAATTCTCAATGCAGTAATGGATATTTCCATGCTATCTAGAGTTGGAAGAGGGGAAGAAAACTGTATAGAAAAACATGTTCTGATACTTCATTGTTACTAGTTCATACACCTAACTTTTGCAACCTCTACATGTTCTGATACTTTCTGATGACTTTATAGCAACAGTTAGCTTCACCACTAAGCCCCTGCAGATTAATAAACCCGTATATGCATCTCTTTTAAAGCAATAATTAGCTTCACCACTAAGCTCCAACCACAAACTTTTAAATCTTCTCAAGCTTCTCCACTACAGCTTCCAGTTAGCCCAATTCCTGCATCCACAACATGTCTGCTACAAAGTGTTTCACTTTTTCATAAAGCCCCCTCACTCATGGCGACTTTCCATGCATTTCTTTTACTTCTATGGATTTCCAAAAAGCAGAGGAGCAACTCCAGAACACTCTTTTTCTCAAGTTCTCTTCTGGTTGTCCCTTATTATGTTGTCTATGCAGGAACATACTCCCACCAGAGTTTGAGTCATAAACATTCATAATTTCATTTGCAAACCTAATTATTGTTGATGTTCGGGGTGCTTGTTGAGTTATCGGATATCTCTACAGCCCTACTAATAGCTTTTGTTCATTACTTTGCAGAATTTAGTTATTGATGAACGAGGTACTCTCCTCGAGGACAACCTCCCTCCGGTGGTGAGGAAGCGGTCGAGATCCATGTACCCTCATTTCCTCTCTTTTTTAGGTTTTTAGATGGTATATGTTCAATTAGTCTTTGTACTTTCAAAATTGATGCTCCTCTTTGTCCGGTGATATTTTTGATGAGCCCCTTAGGAAGGATATCATTCACCGAGACGTTCGCTGGCAGCTTGCCAAGCGGCAGCAGGTATCACAATGAGAGCACATGAACGCCAATAAACTTGCCAAACAGCATGAGGTAACATTAACATGTTTATTCCACATGATTGGTAGGTATCTTAATGTGCTTTGTTTAGTATATGCAATATCAAACTTTTAAAATGTTCAAATCATGGTGGGTTGGCCTTTGTTTTTGTAATGTCAGGATCCAAGGACTTAACTATTGGAAAATTAAAATCGAAACTCTTCATTTTGTGGCATGCCATTTGATATTTATTGGGTTGACCATATTGAAGGTTTATAATATTGGTAGACTGGGGGAGGGGGAGTGGCAAGATGCACTATAGCGAATGATAGAATCATACAAGTTACAACAAAATTGATATGAAGTTAGGAAACTCACCTGCCACAAAGACATTAAGTTATGAGTGATCTAAAATTTTACTCCTTTATGCATGTGTTGTGAGATAGAGTACTTTGAGAAGACACGTTAATTCTTTGAGCTTTCTTTGGAAAAATTTCCACTTGTGAAGTTTTTGATCAATGAAGAGACATTGATACATGCATCTTAAAATCCCCTATTAATTTTTTGCATCGCTCTTCAAAACCTTACCAACATAATATTGTTTCAACAGTTATTACTTCTTAATAACATTTAGGAAGTAGTGCTTAAAAACATAAAGAGAAATCTGGTATATACGTTGTCTTAAAGATATATTGTATATGTGAATGGATGCATGTGTGGGTTTGAGTTGTAACGCCCCAGTCCAAAAATACGTAGGACTAGGTACATAGACATGCCAGCTGTATACATACGAAGTATAATCCAATATATTGAAACCTCGTATGAATACATAAGCTGTAAAATACAGTAAACCAAGAGTAATCTAATCTCATCCACGAATGTAAGAATAAAAGATATCACATAATCAACTGTAATAAGACTTTTTACAATATGTTGGACGGAGACAAATCTACTACCAACAAGTAAGAAAAAATATACATGAAAACTGAAATGATTTGGCAGGAGTAGCAAAGGAAGACTCAAGACACGTCATCTCCGAATGAATAGAGAAGATCGCGACCTCGGCTAGAATACCTGCGAATGACAATAGCACACACCTGGAGAGATAACCAGGTCCTCAGAGGGACATAACAAGATACACAATATCATGCCATATAAACTGAATATAAATGCTCAATAATAATAAGTAAGATCGGATCACAACATAGTCCAATACCTCACCTTTTGGATTAGCGTTCCATCCCCCCAACCAAATAATGACAGGAACCCACGATGAAGTATATTTCCAAGTCACAAATCCACTATAGTATCCGAACCCCAACAAGGTTCAATACCTTCTCATCGGAGTAGTAAGCCACACCTACAACCAAACAAGGACAAGATGTAGCGAACTAATCCGCGATAAGTTATTATTCCAAGCCACGGTCAGATACATGTACCCAAACCAAGAGTACTCATACCTAACTGATAAGGGCGCCTAACTAATCTAAGTGAATGCAGTTTTAAGAACAGTTCATGGTCGCACGACTACCGAGTCAAGTCAGGAAAATACCAATGCAGTACAGTACCTCAGTGGCGAGTCACAATACCATATACTATTCCTCAGTGTCGAGTGAGTCTTTAGCATATAGTCTACCTATCTTTCCTCAGTAGCGAGCGAGTCTACGACAGATAGGGTGGTAGTCAACTTCCAATCATGTTCTTTCCGCCTAATGCCAACTCATAACTGCTAAGTCTTCTAGCATGCAACTCTATTACCAGTTATTTCCTAACGTACGACTTATACGTACTGGTGGCCAGCCAATCACGCATGTCCGAGTCCTATATGCGACTCACCATGATGTGGTATAAATGTGTCAAGGCCTATGAATGCAACACCTAAAGGGTGGTCCCTTAACTCTAAGTTTGATTTGCATAAAAATAATAAGTACAAAAAATAAAACTACACAATAAAAATCTATCTAATCATGACATATAGGGAATAATAAAAATAAAACTACACAGTTTATTTTGTAGAAAATAAATAATGAATAAATGCATGAATATGAGCTAAAGTAAAATAAACAGCTAATGGCAAGGTATTTTGCCTGAGGTTATGTGCAAATGGGAATAATCCAATAGCTCGAACCGGCAAATAAACGAAGCAAGAAAGCTAAATCTCGCAGATGACTCCGAATGCTGCAACAAACATCACGAACGAGTTTGGAATAAATGATATGCCTAGAAAACGTCTGTCCAAAAGTTAAATTCAGGAACAGGGGCAAAATCATAATTTTGGGTCAAAACGATGTCTACCGTTGGACTCGCTTTGCACCGAAATACGTGCCAGAACCTACGGTCTCTAATGTCATCAAACTACATGTCTACCGATTTATTTTGATGAGACGAACCCAACGGTATGTCCAATTTTGGATTCCGGTGGGCCGTGTACAAAATCTCTCGTTGACTGGGATTGTGGGCCCGCCGAAATAGCATTCCGGTCAACGGTCTCAGAATCGGACCAAACTTGGCTCATAGGACCAGAAAAATATTTTGAGTCCAATGGCACAATTTTTGTCACGATTTGATGTGTACATGATGTTGTGACTTAATTTGCAAAGGGTCGATACGGGGGAAACTCGACGGATACACACTGATTTCGTCGCGCACATGCAACAAAATCGTGTTCCGTCAGTTCCCACACATCGACAACATCCATACGCGCCTTTCGATGCGTATAGTGTGCGACCACGTCGGCCGGTTTGTCGGGGCGCACGCCGTATCGGGTATTTTTCTTATTTTTAAAAACAGAATTTTACATTTTTTGAGAACTTTAACTACGTGTAACTTTTAACATAATAGATGAAAAGTGAATCCAGACAGTGCGTTACAATCTTGGTTATGTTGCTTTTGACTGTCTTTAATTAATCTCTACAAAATCCTATTGTACAGAAAGAAAAGTGGCCAACAAGTTGGTGTTTTAAAAGAGTTTTTAATATTCCAGAAAAGTAGTTTTTTCTCCAACTTCGTCTCGATTTTTCGAGCAAGTTAGATGGTCGTGTCAAAATCCACCTGGGAGATCTCGAAGAGGGTCATGTAGGCTTTCTACAGGAATTTATGGATCTAAAAACATATTTAAATTGATGGAGAAATCGCATGGAGAAGTTAGGTACCTTGATTTTAAATTATGTTGTTGTTGTTATTGTTGTCGTTTCCGTTGCCGTTGTCGCGGGGTGCTGTTGTGCGCGCGGAAGGGAGGGGTTGGCCGAGGGTGGAGGATAGAGGAGGAGGATGGGGGAGGAAGAGATTCGGATTAGGGTTTTGGTTTACTTTAAAACATATATATAAATGTATATATGTAAAAGAGGGGGTCGGCCTAATGTTGCTGCTACTGCTATTAAGATGGGCGACCAATGCTTGCTGCTTTGTTTGTGCTGTGGTCGGTGCCGACATGGTGGGGCCAATCACATATTGTTTTATTTTTTATTTTTTTTTTGCTTCTTTATCACTTCAAATCTTTTATATATATAACTATATATACATATATATCTATACACCTAACATACACCATAAAATTTCCATAAATCTAAATTCATATATTAATCTTATATATCCCCATTTTTTTAATATATTTAAACACATGTACATATATAAATTTAGTTTGACAATAAAAATAAAAACCAATCATAGTAATTTAATAATAATAAATATGCTTATTTAATCATGACAAAAATAGAGTTAATAATAATAAAATATTAGAACTATCAAATCGTGGTCTTGGTGGACTTGTACCACACTCCCTTATCCGGGCCCAGAATATTTTACAAAAATTATGAAATATTATGTAAACAATAAAACACCAATAATTGCACAAATAATTTAAATAATTAGAAATTGTACGTAAAATTCTAAAGTAATTTAGGAAATATTTTCACATACATAAAATATGTTCACATGGCCACCTTGGTCCCATCATATGCCTACATGGGCTTAAATTTGGTTCGGGCCCATTTTGGACTGAATTGGACAAACCGGGTCATTTAAAAATTAATATAAAAAATAATATTTAATTAAAATATTTTAAACGAGTCAATTCCCAACTTGGCCTGATTTTCCTAGTTTGGACAGAACTATGGCTAGACCTCCCACGGCATGGCTAATATACTGGTCAAAGCACACTGCTACATCTTCTGTGCCAAAGTTCGTGGTCGTCTAGTGCTCCAAAACTCAACAATGGCTAAGGTCATTTCTAATAAAAAAATCATAAATTGCATAAATTTATTTTTAAGTCTTTTTAAATAACAAAAAAAATATTCCCAAAAATTTAGGGTTTTTACATCCTACTCAACTTGCAAGAAATTCGTCCTCGAAATTAAGGAATAATATGGTAGATGGGGTCGAGGGGTAGAAGGAGTAGTTAAGGCGAGGATATAGCCACATGACTAAAGTGGTACCTTGGGTCCGTTTCTCAAGTATAGTGCATTGTCTCTCTAAAATAAGTAAAAGACAAGAACAATAAAGGGTTCAAGACGATGCTATTGAGTACGAATAAGAAGTTCAAAGGCGACGAAAATAATTCAAAAGAGAATTGCCAAGGCTGTCGCGGATGAGACTCTAGGGGCAAGTTTTACTATATCTCCATCCACGTAGGATAATATAAGTATAGTGAACCAAAGTGCAATTGGTTGATCAGACCATCATGTACCGGTTCTGATTAGACAATATGTTAGTGGGTGCACCCAATAAAATATGTCATGATCAAGCTTGGTAAAGAAATAAGCTTGCAAAACTGAGGCTAATTAGCAGAATAAGATAGTCAAAATATAAGTAAGGGAGAATGATAAAGGAAATTAAATAGTCCAGGATCTTTTAAAATCTAAGTTCCGCCTGAAGTTTGGGCCAGTGCAGTTGGCTTGGTTGACTAGCTAAGCTAGGGTCCTCTGAATTTATAGTCGAAGTGAACTCATCAACATGATTCACAAGGACAAAGGCTTTGTTGGGTCGTGAGGTATTCTACCCAACTTATACGAGTTAAGCTAGTAGTGTGATGGGACAATGGGTCAAGCAATCAAGATAAAGCACAAATTTAAGCATTTAAGGAATTAAGTAGAACAAAATCACATATCCAGTCGAAAGAATTGAGTCGAGGTTGAATCCCTATCCGTGGTCGAAAAATATATCGGTATCATGGTAAAGATTATAGTTTAGCCATTTTGATCAGAAGGTCGTATCATGAAAATATTATACAAGGAGACATGTTTTAGTGGGACATGATATATCTACATGAAGGTGGGCTTGTCTAGGCCTTACATATGAAATTTGTTGGAAGAAAAAGTCTAGCATTGTGCTCCAAATATCCATATCATGGTAAGGGATGCCAAAAGATCTAAAATAGAAAGTGGGAGTTCATGAGGTGACAACTAATACACAAAAATAAAGAAGATCAAGTTGAAGCATGAAGTAAAATTAATTAAGAATCCAGTAAAATAATTTAGGGACACAGTTCCAGAGAGAAGATAGTCTCCTAAATGAATACAGTTAAGGAACGATCAATTCATTGTGCAAATTGTAAACGGTTAGTAGGTCACGGGAAAGGTCGAGTGAGTCAATGTTAAGATACAGTCACATAGTTTGGTAGACGACTAACAACATTTGTGTATATACTACTATCATGGTCATGAGTGACATAGATTTAGTATGGAATACTTCTAACTTATTAGGACTATCTTGGTGGCCTACCATTAAAATTTTTAACTCGGGTTTCCTTCCGAAAGTGCTTAATAAAATTTCTCAAAAATGAACTACCTTAATTTGTATTCACTCTAAGCCGTCCAACCTAATCATGACTTAAAATTTAAATCTCTTCCATAAATCTCAAAGTAAACCTTTATCACGTTACTACTAACTTTTCCAAAATTTAACATTTTCATTCCAAATTTTAAACTCAAGAGTTCATCAATCATGGATCTAAAAATTTCAATATCACTTCATAACTTTAAAACTCCTTAGTATATTATAAAGCAATCTAAAAATTTATCGCTCAATATTTTAACGCTCTCATCAACCATAACTTCTATTTCTAGGTCATTCTAACATAATCACAACTTTTAAATGGCAATTTTCTTTAATCAATCAAAATAACTTTTCTCAGTAATCCAACTTAAACTCAATATTCAAATGATCCTATCACTCATAATCATTTTTTTCCCAAAATTTGATATCCATGATCACAACTCTTTAAACCCAAAATCTAATTAGATTTGTAAATCTTAAATCGATGGGCAAAATTTCAAATTTGAAATTTTTTCTCAAAATCGTTTTCATATCTTCCAAATGTTTTAAACCAAATTTTGTACTATCACTGTTGACACAAAGTCACAGTCAACCAAATATTGATAACATTGACTAAATAATACTTTTAATAATTCAATATGACACACGATGACTACTCCAGCTCAAGACAGACGACAGCTCAGTTTTGTAATAAAAATCATTTTTGAGTCTGTATTTTTATATTTATTGAGTCTAGACTATTGTAAGCTGAGTTGTGGTGAGCTCTTGAGACTTAACCTATAGCCTACCCAAAATCCATAAGCTCCACAAAAGCCCATTGGACATTAGGACCCATTCTGTGCTCTGGAGACGGAGTTCGGGCCGAACTCTGCCTCCACACAGAGTTCGGGCCGAACACTGTCCCCTAAAAACCAGCACCCTAATTTTTAGGGTTGGCTGGTTGCTAGTTGTCCAACGGCCAAATTTTTGAAAAATCCTACCAGAATTCTGGCCGAATTCTGCCTGCTAAAATCCTATAAATAGGCCAAGAATTCTCTCATTTTCATTCATCCAATCTTCTCTTCTCTTCTCTCTTAAGCTCAATATAAGCCATACCCTTCTTCATCTACTAGCCACAAGTTTCCTAAGTCTCGAGTGCTCAGCATCTCTCAGTTAGGAGTCTTAAGCAAGAGTTCAAGAAGTCGCTTGGAAAATTCCAAGCATTGCCACTGCAATCCTTTGTAAGAAGTTGACGTGCTCTTCTGAAGAAAAAGGCACGGGGTGTAACTACTATTTCACAAATAGTGGATTTAATCCTGAGCTAGAGTTCTCAGGCCTGGACTAGTCCTCCACGAGGGAAACCAGGTTAAAAATCGTTTGCGTTTGCGTATGCTTTCTTGCTCCTTCTTTATTTCCGTATTTACTCTGATTATTTTTAAATTGTGAAAGAGTTTAATTTTTTAATTGGCTATTATCACTATAAACTCTATTCACCCCCTCTAGTGTTGCCATCTGTTTTTCAATTGGTATCAAAGCTCTGTTCTCTCAACAAGGACTAACATCCTAGAGCTGATCCATGGCAACCACACAATCCTTGATTTCCAATCATGGTGAAGGGCAGTCCACTCATAGGCCTCCCCTATTTGATGGAACTAACTACACATATTGGAAAACAAGGATGAGCTTTTATATCAAGTCGCTAGACTTTGACCTGTGGACTATCGTCACTGACGGTTACAAAAAGCCCGCCAGAATAGTTGCCAATGGTGATCTCGTTGAGAAATTACATGACAAATATTCTGACGAGAAGAAGAAACAGGCAAGTCTAGACGCGAGAGCTATTAATGCTTTATTCTGTGCTAAAGACAGGAATGAGTTCAACAGGGTATCTACATGCACCACATCTCACGAAGTATGGAGACTTCTAGAAGTGACGCATGAAGGAACCACCCAAGTCAAGGAATCAAAGATAAGCCGTCTCACTCAAGAATATGAGGATTTCAAGATGAAGCCAAATGAGACGATCACGTAAATGTTCACAAGATTCCTCGACATCATCAATCCCCTGTCTTCGTTCGGCAAACAATATTCAAATCACGAGAAGATTCGCAAGCTACTTAGGGGGCTCCTAAAGATTTGGAACCCTAAAGTGACAGCCATCGTAGAAGGAAATGATCTCACAACCATGTCCATAGAGACCTTGATGGGAAAGCTGATGACTCATGAGCTTGACCTCAAGGACTTCAAAGAGCCCGCTCCTAAGGCTAAGGAGATCGCACTCAAAGCTCATCGACGGAGGGCTGACCCCGAAGAGACGGATGACGACAACTCGGAAGGTGACGATTAAGCTCTCCTCGTCCGCAACTTTAAGAAATTCCTTCGCTTCAACCGAAGAAAGAAGGAACCTCAAGAAGACGACAAAGAAGAGCCAACCTGCTATGGTTGCAAGAAGACGGGACATGTCCGAAAAGATTGTCAATACTTAAAGAAGAGCAACCGTTATGAGAAGCCATACAAGAAGACTTCCTCAAAGAAATATGCCAACACAAGCATTTGGCATGAAAGCGAAGCTAGTGACTCCGAGGAAGAAAAGGACTCTCCTCAAGATACGGCTAATGTGTGCCTAATGGCAACATCCGACAAGGTATCAAACGAAACTCTTGATGACTTCACTTTTGATGAGCTTGGCGATGCTTTCACCGATTTACTTAATGATCACAAAAAGGTCATTGGTAAATACAAACATGCCAAGGACAAGATCAAAAGTCATGAAGTCGAAATTCAAAGACTTTCTCTATTACTTGATAACGTTAGAGACACTTCACCCACGGATGTAACAGATGAGGTATCTAAGCTTAAAATAAGCTTACATGATGCCGAAACACGCATTGAACAACAAACACAAGAAATCACAACACTCAACATGGAGCTTGCAGAAGAAAAGAATAGACACAAGATTTCTATCACTAAGATATTTGGTTTGAATGCTAAGATTACTGAACTGCAGGCTGTCTCTAAGAAACTAGAGACTAAATAGGGAAAACAGGTTGCTCAACCTCAAACCCAATTTCATGAGACACACACAAAGCATGATACTTCTCATACTAATCACCCACGTCATCCACCTACAACACATAACCATGCTTACATATACACACACTTTCACAAAGGACACAAACTATATGCACGTAAAAATAATTATCATATGTCACAAAATCATCATGCTACACATAGATACAATCATCACCATGTTGTACAAAAACCACATCACCATCACTCTACATATAGACATCATCACCATGCTACTCCATATAGACAATATCACCATGCCACTCCACATCACTCTACACATAGTCATCATCACCATGCTAATTCTACATATCATCATACTTTTTCTCATCACTCTACTTATAGACATCATCAGCATGCTCCTAATATAAATAGGAATGCTACATGTACTTATTGTGGTTTACATGGACACATTTCACCACAATGTAGAATTAGAAGATTAGTAGATAAAAAGATATATGCATGGTTTCCAAAAACTAACTTTTCAGGACCCTCAAGAACTTGGGTACCAAAGGTCACATCTACTCTTGATGTAGGTGGACCTTCCCTCCTCAACTAAAAGTAAGTGGATTCTCGATAGTGGATGCTCGCGGCATATGACGGGAGCGCAAATCTTTTTGCATCACTATCGATGAAGAGAGAAGGATATGTATCCTTCGGCAACAACCTAAAAGGTTATATTATAGGTAATGGTAATATTGGTTATCCTCCCTCTTCCGTAATAAAGGATGTCTGCCTAGTGACCGAGTTAAAGCATAACCTGCTCAGCATTAGTCATCTTGCTGACCATGGATATGACATTAACTTTGGACAAAACAAATGCCTTATTTATGATAGGACAACGGGAGACATCGCTTTTGAAGTGGTAAGAGAGGATAATATTTATATTTTCTATTTGTCTAGAGATACTAACAATGCAGGTAGATGCCTATATGCTCATAAAGATAAAAGATTACTATGGCACCAGCGTCTTGGTCATGCCAATACGGATACTATATCCAGGCTATCGACCAAGAAGCTAGTTAGAGGCTTGCCAGATATCACTTTCAAAAAGGACACGGTATGTGCCGAATGTGAGTTGAATAAGGCAACCAAGTCCTCTTTCCATTCCATAAACTCTGTAAGCACTACTAGACCCTTGCAACTACTCTATATGAATTTATTTGGCCCTAGTAGAGTAGCCAGTCTTGGTGGAAAACTCTATGCCTTTGTTATTGTTGATGACTTTTCAAGATTTACTTGGGTTTTCTTTCTTACAAATAAAAGTGATGCTATTTCTGTTTTCAAGATTTTTGTTAAGAAAGTTCAAAACGAAAAAGGCTACATGATTACTCGAATCCGAAGTGATCATGGAGGCGAGTTCGAAAATTCTAATTTTAAAAAGTTTTGTGATTCTAATGGTTTTAATCATGAGTTTTCTTGTCCAAGAACTCCTCACCAAAATGGTGTTGTGGAGCGGAAGAATAGGACTCTTGGCGATATGGCTAGAGTCATGTTGAACAAGTTTTCACTTCCAAAATACTTTTGGGCTGAAGCTGTTAGTACAGCATGCCATATTTTAAATAGGGTGCTTATTCGTCCTATTACGAAGAAAATATCCTATGAGCTTTGGTTTGGGAGAACCCTAAATATTTCTTATTTTAGAGTTTTCGGCTGTAGATGTTTTATCCTTAACACCAAAGACAACTTAGGCAAATTTGATGCCAAAGCTGACGATGGTATTTTCCTTGGCTATGCTGCCAAGAGCAAGGGATATAGAATTTTTAACAAATGCTCATTAATTGTGGAAGAGTCTACAAATGTGACTTTTGATAAAAATAACAGTGCAGCAGCTACTCTTGATGATGATGTTGAGCCATCAACTTCTACTCCAATGAACACCACAACCGAGACCAATTCTCTGGAGGGCTTGCCAAAGAAATTCTCTTTCAAGCCTTCACATCCAGAAAATTTGGTAATAGGTGAGGTTTCACGTGGAGTAACTACTAGATCATCACTAAGAGACTCTATTGCTAGCACTGCCTTTATTTCACAAATTGAGCCAAAAAACACTTTAGAAGCTTTCAATGATGAATTTTGGATTTCTGCTATGCAAGAAGAACTCAACCAATTCGAGAGGAGCCAAGTATGGGAACTCGTTCCTAGACCGGCTAATCACTCGATTATTGGTACTAAATGGGTCTTTAGAAATAAAGTGAATGAAGATGGTTCAGTCACACGCAATAAAGCTCGTCTAGTAGCCCAAGGATACAACCAAGAGGAAGGTATCGACTACGATGAGACATATGCTCCTGTTGCTAGATTGGAATCCATTCGGATGCTTTGTGCATTTGCAAAATTTCAAAATTTTAAATTATTTCAAATGGATGTTAAAAGTGCTTTCTTGAATGGATTTATTAAGGAGGAAGTTTATGTAAAACAACCCCCTGGTTTTGAAAATCACAAATTTCCCGACCACGTGTTCAAGCTAAAGAAAGCGCTATATGGCCTCAAACAAGCCCCTAGAGCTTGGTATGAATGGCTAAGCAATTTCTTACTTGAGAAAGGTTTTTCAAAAGGGAAAATTGACACCACACTTTTCATAAAATCTTTCAAGGACACTATTCTTTTAGTACAAATATACATAGATGATATTATATTTGGTTCTACTGATGAAACCCTTTGTCAAGATTTTGCCAAGTGTATACAGACCGAGTTTGAGATGAGCATGATGGGGGAGCTCAACTACTTTCTTGGGCTGCAAGTCAAACAAATGTCAAATGGAACCTTCATCTGTCAGTCGATGTATACAAAGGACTTGCTGAAGAAATTCAACCTTGACAACGTCAAACCAATCAGCACTCCAATGGCTACTTCAACCAAACTTGAACCAGATGATAGCGGCAAACCCGTAGATCAACGTAAGTATCGAGGTATGATAGGCAGTCTACTCTACCTTACTGCTAGTCGCCCTGATATTATGTTTAGCGTTTGCTTGTTTGCTAGATATCAAGCAAATCCTAAGGAATCATACATGACCGCGGTTAAGCGTATCTTTCGATACCTTAAGGGTACGGTTACAGTGGGCCTATGGTATCCCAAGTCAACATCATTTGACCTCATTGGTTACTCTGATGCTGACTTTGCCGGATGCAAGGTCGACCGTAAAAGTACGAGCAGTACGTGTCATTTATTAGGAAAGGCTTTAGTCTCTTGGTTTAGCAAGAAGCAGAATTCTGTTGCACTATCCACAACAGAAGCTGAATACATCGCAGCTGGGCGTTGTTGTGCACAAATTTTGTGGATGAAGCAAACCCTTGAACACTACAACTTAACTTTCATGCATATTCTAATCTTTTGTGACAACACTAGTGCTATAAATCTGACTAAGAACCCCATTTGTCACTCACGCACGAAACACATTAAAATTCGTCATCATTTTTTGCGTGATCATCAGCAAAATGGCACGATTAACTTAGAATTTATTGACACTGATCATCAGTTAGCAGATTTCTTTACAAAACCATTATCTGAAGAGCGCTTCAATTTTCTTTGTCGTGAACTTGGAATTTTAGATGAAGCTGTTATAAATTAAAATCAACCTGCGTAAATATCGAGTATATCGTGATTCTCTTATGATGAACCTGCTATGGGTACAAGCCGAAAGGGTCCTTCTGACAACAAGGCGTAAAAGCCTAAGCGATACGGTGCACTAGTCCTCAGGACTACCGCTAGCTGGGATCCGGCCCCTGCAGCTAACCCATGGCAGCTTCAAAAATATTGAATCATGATATAATTCCTTGTTTATTATACGGTTTATTTTTATTTATCACATGCTGAAATACTATTTTTTTAACTTCACTCTGCTGCTTCGAGTTCACTATCTGTTATCCTTTTGTTTACTTCTTGGATCTTTCCTTGTATTTATACTCTTATCTTATTGGTCTTCATTACTTAACCAATTTTTGACTCATTTCAGCCTGATTCCTGTTCTGTGACCAGAATCCGAAATTTGGGCCGAACTCTGCCCTAACCAGTGTTCGGGCCAAATTCGGCCTGACTGTTCCAGAACCAGGAACAGTCTCAGCCGTTGATCAAAAGTTAGATCCAATGGCCATTATTTGCTCCGACCAAGAGAAACCCTTTCCATATTTTCGGTCTCTCTTCTCTCTTCTTCCTCATTACCACCTTTTCCACTTCTCCAACAAAATTCTCTCAAAACCCGAACCCTAATTTCTCCTTTCTAGAGCTCAATTCCTCCCCAAACTCAAGGAGAAGGCTTCTTTTTCAATTCTCCTTCGCTGTTCATCACTAGTTTGAGGTATAATTCCATACTTTTCTATATCTCAATTTCTTTCATTATCTATTATCTATTATGTTATGGCTCCACGTTTGCTCAACCGTGGGAAGATACTTCGGACCGAGGGAGCATCCTCGTCGAATGCTCCTCCTCCCGTTGAACCGCCCGTTGCACCACCCGTTGCACCGGCCATTGAACAACAACCACCAATCCATCCGTTGTTCAATCCTCCACGTCCACATGATCCAAACACTTTTGACGACCGAATTTTTGTATCACTAGACGCATCAAATGATTGGTTTAGTAATTTTTGGACACGTCCGGTGTTTGCGGGACACCCTATCAACTTTACTATATTTTCTCAATATGATGCACTTTTTCATGACCTTTGCCTTGATGAACTTGTTACCACAAATTCGGTCATTTATCGTAGTGCTATTCAAATGTTCTACTGCAACTTAACCCATGATGATACTCATATTTATTCACGAGTTGCGGGAGTTGATATCTCCTTTAACGATTTCGAATTGGCCGAATATCTTGAGCTTCATGAGCCCAACTCATGGGAAAAGCTTGTTGAAGCTAGATCATTTCAATTTCCTGAAGGGATTTCACTTGAAAGCTTCAAGGACGACTTGTGTAGCCCTAACACACGTCCTCGTAAGCTTTTGGCTAAATTCCTCAATCCCTATTTCTATGAACTTCATCGGATCATTTTCAACACCATTCTACCCAAAGCGGGTTCTACCGATGAAGTCACTTATTTTGAAATTTCTGCCTTATACCATCTCCACTTCCATGTTCCCTTTAATCTTCCACGCACAATGATGGATTGGATGATTAACTGTAGGAAGAAACCAAGATCTTTGGCTTATGCATTATACCTTCCTATGATCTTTCGTGCGTTCCATGTACCCCTTGATGAGTGTCCATTCTTACCTGCCCCTGCCTTCATCTCTAAGACAAGGAGGCTTCAGGCGGCCATTGGCTCACCAGTAGTGTCTGAGCATTCTGATGATGAGCCAGATGCCCCTCCTCTTGGACAGGATCCTCCTCCTCCTCCTGCCACTCTCGAGTCTCTTCAGACCATGCTCCGAGATCGCTTCACTTTGGAGGACGATCGTTGGACTCAGTTGGATTACCGGACCACCTTGCAGATGAGTGCTATCAGCAACTCGGTGCATGATATTCGGTATTCCATGTCTCGCCATCCTTCCATGCCCATTCCTATGGAGCGAGACCCTGGTCGTGAGGGATTTCGTATCGATGACCCTTGGGTTCGTCGTGACATGGATCCGGATGCGGCATTCGTGGATCCACGTCGCTCATTTACTGATCCATCAGACGACGCTGGGCCTTCACGTGCTCGATGATGGATATGGACTGCTCCTTGCTGCTGCTACTGAGGATCATAGCTTATGGTTTATGCATTTTGTTTTTAGTTACTTTTATGTACTTGGTTTGTATTAGACTTATTATGAGTTGTGACTCTTGAGACTTTGGTAGTTCTATCAGTTTTTATGTCATTATCACTCTTGTGACATTTGCCAGTTATATCAGTTTACATGCAGTTTCTTCTCATATCTTTTGGTGTGTTTGCCAGTTATTCATTGTTTATCTTAAATTACTAAATGCCAAAAGAGGAAGATATGTGTATATTCTATATTCTTTTTGGTCTATGTGTGCTTTTGGAAGAATGTTATTAACAGGCCAACAAGATTCACAACATTGTTTACGGGGGAGCTATTCTTAAGCTCGACACTAATTATGGGGGAGCTATGTTTTTATATGTGTCCAGGTATGAATATTGAATATACAATTATTATTTTGTCAATTATCAATATGGGGGAGATTGTTGACACAAAGTCACAGTCAACCAAATATTGATAACATTGACTAAATAATACTTGTAATAATTCAATACGACACACGACGACTACTCCAGCTCAAGACAGACGACAGCTCAGTTTTGCAATACAAGTCATTTTTGAGTCTATATTTTTACATTTATTGAGTCTAGACTATTGTAAGCTGAGTTGTGCTGAGCTCTTGAGACTTAACCTATAGCCTACCCAAAATCCATAAGCTCCACAAAAGCCCATTGGACATTAGGACCCATTCTGTGCTCTGGAGACAGAGCTCGGGCCGAACTCTTTCCCCTAAAAATCAGTACCCTAATTTTTAGGGTTGGCTAGTTGCTAGTTGTCCAACGGCCAAAATTTTGAAAAATCCTACCAGAATTCTGGCCGAATTCTGCCTGCTAAAACCCTATAAATAGGCCAAGAATTCTCTCATTTTCATTCATCCAATCTTCTCTTCTCTTCTCTCTTAAGCTCAATATAAGCCATACCCTTCTTCATCTACTAGCCACAAGTTTTCTAAGTCTCGAGTGCTCAGCATCTCTCAGTTAGGAGTCTTGTGCAAGAGTTCAAGAAGTCGCTTGGAAAATTCTAAGCATCGCCACTGCGATCCTTTGTAAGAAGTTGACGTGCTCTTCTGAAGAAAAGGCACGGGGTGTAACTACTATTTCACAAATAGTGGATTTAATCCTGAGCTAGAGTTCTCAGGCCTGGACTAGTCCTCTACGAGGGAAACCAGGTTAAAAATCGGCTGTGTTTGCGTATGCTTTCTTGCTCCTTATTTATTTCCGTATTTACTCTGATTATTTTTAGATTGTGAAAGAGTTTAATTTTTTAATTGGCTATTATCACTATAAACTCTATTCACCCCCCTCTAGAGTTGCCATCTGTTCTTCAATCACTACGTTAAACTTACAACTCAAAATTTTACAAACTTATTAATCGTGAATCGTATGACTTAATTTTAAACCTTCAAAATTTACCAAATTGATCAATCTCACCATAAATCTTGCAGCAACATTTAAAATTTAAAATCCTTTGCAACTAAATTTATATCTTTTCAAGGATGTATAACTACAACCCAATAAATCATTAACACTTTCAAAGACCTTCAAAGTTCAAAACTTCCAAAAATTAAAATCAATTTCCTTTCTCCATTTTATATAGATTCTAAAATTTCTTTTGTAGTATCAAATAAAAATCAATTCTTCAAAGCTAGTAATGTTGCTTCTACCTACTTGGATTTAACTAATCCTTCTAGGAAAATATTGTTCCTCTTATCCTTATATCTTTATAACTCAAATAGGGTCTCAATGCCTACTAGTTGTCAACGTAATCCTTCTAGCCATATGGTTGACCAATAAGTATATAGTAGTGTAGTCATCTTCCTAACCCTTATTAAACACAAGATGATAGGGTGTTGGTAGAAAGAGTTCAAGCAAGATGCAAAAATCAAAGGAGGCAACGAGAGTTCGGAATTTGAAAATCAAGGAAGGTGATCAAGTATGTGGATGAGATTCCTAAACTCTAATCCTATATTGCAGGCTCACCTCGGTATAATTACGTAACCGAAGTGACAAACTCGACCTACATGGGAAATCACAAAAACATGTAACACCCCAGTACCAAAATGCGTAGGACTAGGTATATAGACATGCTAGCTGTATATATACGAAGTATACTCCAAAATATGGAAACCTCGTATGAATACATAAGCTGTAAAATACAGTAAACCAAGAGTAATCTAATCTCATCCACGAATGTAAGAATAAAAGATGTCATATAATCAACTGTAATAAGTCTTTGTACAACATGTTGGACGGAGACAAATCTACTACCAACAAGTAAGGAAAAAATAAACATGAAAACTGAAATAATTTGACAGAAGTATAAAAGGAAAACTCAAGACACGTCATCTCCGAATGAATAGAGAAGATCGCGACCTTAGATAGATTACCTGCGAATGACAATAGCACACACATGGGAAGATAACCAGGTCCTCAGAGGGACGTAACAAGATACACAATACCATGCCATATAAACTGAATATAACTGCTCAATAATAATAAGTAAGATCGAATCACAACATAGTCCAATACCTCACCTTTTAGATTAGCGTACCATCCCCCAACCAAACAAGGACATGAGATGGCACACTAATCCAGGATGAAGTATATTTCCAAGTGACAAATCCAATATAGTATACGGACCCCAACAAGGTTTAATACCTTCTCATCGGAGTAGTAAGCCACGCCTACAACCAACAAAGATACGATGTGGCAAACTAATTCGCGACAAGTTATTGTTTCAAGCCACGGTCAGATACAAGTACCCAAACTAAGAGTATTCATACCTAACTGATAAGGGCGCCTAACCAATCTAAGTGAATGTAGGTTTAAGAACAGTTCATGGTCGCATGACTACCGGGTCAAGTCAGAAAAATACCAATGCAGTACAGTACCTCAGTAGCGAGTCACAACACCATATTCTATTCCTCAGTGTCGAGCGAGTCTATAGCATATAGTCTACCTATCTTTCCTCAGTAGCGAGCGAGTCTACGACAGATAGGGTGGTAGTCAACTTCCAATCATGTTCTTCCCGCCCAATGCCAACTCATAACTGCTAAGTCTTCTAGCATGCAACTCTATTAGCAGTTATTTCCTAACGCACGGCTTATACGTACTAGTGGCCAGCCAATCACGCATGTCCTAGTCCTATATGCGACTAACCACGATGTGGTATAAATGTGTCAAGGCCTATGAATGCAACACACAAAGGGTGGTCCCTTAACTCTAAGTTTGATTTGCATAAAAGTAATAAGTACGAAAAATATAACTACACAGTAAAAATCTATCTAATCATGACAGTGTAGCACAGTTTATTTGGCAGAAAATAAATAATGAATAAATACATGAATATGAGCTAAAGTAAAATAAATAGCTAATGGCAAGGTATCTTGCCTGAGGTTATGTGCAAAAGGGAATAATCTAGTAGCTCGAACCGCAAATAAATGAAGCAAAAATAGCCAAATCTCGCAGATGACTCCGGATACTGCAACAAACATCAAAAACAAGTTTGGAATAAAATATATGCCTAGAAAACGTCTGTCCAAAAGTTAAATTCTGGAAAAGGGGCAAAATCGTAATTTTGGATCAAAACGATGTCCGCCGTTGGACTCGTTTTGTATCGAAATGTGCGCCAGAACCTACGGTCTCTAAAGTCATCAATATGTCTACAGATTTGTTTTGATGAGACGAATCCAACGGTATATCCAATTTTGAATTCCGGTGGGCCGGGCACAAAATCGCCCATTGAGTGGGATTGTGGGCCCGCTAAAATAGCCTCCCGGTCAACGGTCTCAGAATCGGACCAAACTTGGCTAACAGGACCAGAAAAATATTTTGAGTCCAATGGCACAAGTTTTATTGCGATTTGATTGTACATGAAGTTGTGACTTAATTTGCAAAGGGTCGATACGGGGGTAACTCGACGGAGACGTACTGATTTCGTCGCGCACATGCAACAAAATCGGGTTCCGTCAGTTTTCTTACGTCGACAACATCCATATACGCCTTTTGATGCGTATTATGTGCGACCACGTCGCCCGGTTTGTCGGGACGCGTGCCGTATCGGGTGTTTTTCTTATTTTCAAAAACAAAATTTTATATTTTTTTGAAAACTTTAACTACGTGTAACTTTTTACATAATAGATCAAAAGTGATTCCAGAAGGTGCGTTATAATCTCGGTTATGTTGTCTTTTACTATCTTTAATTAGTCTCTACAAAATCCTATTGTACAGAAAGAAAAGTGGCCGACAAGTTGGTGTTTTAAAACAGTTTTTAATATTCCAGAAAAGCAGTTTTTTCTCCAACTCCGTCTCAATTTTTTGAGCAAGTTGGATGGCCGTGTCAAAATCCACCCAGGGGATCTCGAATAGGGTCATGTGGACTTTCTACAGAATTTACGGATCTAAAAACGGATTTAAATTGATGGAGAAATCGCATGGAGAAGTTAGGTACCTTGATTTTAAATTTTGTTGTTGTTGTTGTTGTCATTTCTGTTGCCGTTGCCGCGGGGTGCTGCTGTGCTCATGGAGGGGAGGGGTTGGCCGAGGGTGGAGGAGAGAGGGGGAGGAAGGTGGAGGAAGAGATTCGGATTAGGGTTTAGGTTTACTTTAAAACATATATATAACTGTATATATGTAAAAGGGGGGTCGGCCTAATGTTGCTGCTAGTGCTATTAAGATGGGCGGCCAATGCGTGCTGCTTTGTTTGTGTTGTGGTCGGTTCCCACATGGTGGGGCCGACCACACATTGTTTTATTTTTTTTATTTTTTTGCTTCTTTATCACTTCAAATCTTTTATATATATAACTATATATACATATATATCAATACACCTAATATACACCATAAAATTTCAATAAATCTAAATACATATATTAATCTTATCTATCCCAATTTTTTAATATATTTAAACACATGTGCATATATAAATTTATTTTGAAAATAAAAATAAAAACCCATCATAGTAATTTAATAATAATAAATATGCTTATTTAATCATGAAAAATATAGAGTTAATAATAATAAAATATTAGAAAAATCAAATGGTTGTTTTCGTGGACTTGTACCACACTCCCTTATCCGAGCCCAGAATATTTTACAAATATTGTAAAATATTATGTAAATAATAAAACACCAATAATTGCACAAATAATTTAAATTATTAGAAATTGTACGTAAAATTCTAAAGTAATTTAGGAAATATTTTCACGTACATAAAATATGTTCACATGGCCACCTTGGTCCCATCACATGCCTACATGGGCTTAAATTTGGTTCGGGCCCAGTTCGGGCTGAATTCGACAAACCGGGTCATCTAAAAATCAATATATAAAATAATATTTAATTAAAATATTTTAAATGAGTCAATTTCCAACTTGGCCTGGTTTTCCTTGTTTGGACATAACTATGGCTAGGCCTCCCACGGCATGTTTAATATACTGGTCAAAGCACACTGCTACATCTTCCGTGCCAAAGTTCATGGTCGTCTAGTGCTCCAAAACTCAACAATGGCTAAGGTCATTTCTAAGAAAAAAAATCATAAATTGCATAAATTCATTTTTAAGCCTTTTTAATTAACCAAAAAAAATTCCCAAATATTTTGGGTTTTTACACGAGTGGTTTCTGAGAAGGGAAAATAGGCAAATATTTTAGGAGTTAGAAGGGATTAGCTAAAAGGCAATAGAGGAATTGAGGGTTTGATGCTTTGCATCAGTCCTGTTAAGGACTGAGATAAAGCGAAGGTGAGGTTCTTCTCAATAGGAGTTGTTGAACATACTATCTAAACATAGAATCCCCGGTCACTTTAGCTTTGCAGCTTATCAGTTGAATATATGTTATACTGTGCAAAGTGATTTGTGTTAGTTTGTGATGAAAGATGAAAACAGAAATGCAGATTATCCTGTATGATTTCGTTGTTTCGTTACCGTATATGCACCTCATTTGATTTGGCTTTGTTGGAGAACTATTCTAGCAGGCTTTGACATGTTAATTATCTTTCTATGTTCAACCAGTTACTGCTGTGAAGATCAGGTAATCTGTGATCTATTTTTTTAGGAATCTGTGGCCTATTTTTCTAGGTATTCAAGATACCTTCCTGTCTACAACAGCAAAGGTAGGTTAAGGGTTTCCCCTTTTGGACTCGATCCTTGTGGCAAGTGCCAAGGATTGGGATATCAGTTTGGGACAGCATATGGCATTGCACTACGGTTGCATTGGCAACTTGCTTGCAGGATGCAGTGGCAATTTGCCATGCTAAGTACAACAATGCACTTAGCTTGTAGCAGTAGCAACTGTTATTAAGCATCTGCAGAGCCTTGTTTGGCCTTGTTGTGCCTAGACAGTAGCAGCATAGACCCAGGCATCTATAGCATCACTATAGTACAGCAACATTGCAATGCAACTAGCAGCAGCAGCAATGTATAGTGTGGCTCAGAGTTAGGCCTTTCGGATTTGGCCATTGGCATGTAGCATCAGGATTTTGCTAGTATATTAGTTGTTAGTTAAGATTTATGGGGGGAGGATATGAGTTAGCTTGGTTATTAATTGTTGTGTGTTAGGTTTTGGTTGAGGATCCTTTCATTCAAAGGAGCTGTGTCTTCGTACAAGAACTGTTGATGAGCTTCGGATGTGCTGGAATGCTTCTCATGGGAAGTTCGAACCTGAGTGACATCTTGGAGGTCTTAGAGGTCCTGACGATCGAGTTTGGTATGGTTGCCAACATGAAGCATTGTAGGTTGTGCGCTGCCCTTCTCACTGGCGGCTTCGTGCCTCCGATAGGTTGGAAGAGCCTCAGAAGCTGATGCACTTTTCAAAAGGGCCTCCTGTCGTGCTGTGGACTAAATTCTTGCTCGGGCCAATAGCTGCTTCAGAAAGAGCTGTGCGTCTGAGTGGGGGTGTTGTGGTGACAGGCTTTAATGTGGACTATATTCACATCTTCTATGCACAGTCTCTCCTCTCATGACGATTACACTGTGAAGATGAACACCAACGTAGATCCGTAGGAGTTTCTAGTTCAGCATATGTAGTAATCACAAGTACTTTGTAATAGATCCTTGTAATTTGGAAGTCTTCTTTTATGTAATCGTGACAAATCTGTAATAAACTTTTATAGCCATGATTTAGTAAAAAGAACGTTCCTTAAACTTTTCATCTGTTTTTTATGAGTTTGTTTTTTCTGTTGGCGTGCTTGACTGCATGCGCTTCTGTGAAGCTGGGTTATTAGTGAGAGCACCAACCTATGCCATTCGTCATCTACGCCTTTATGAAGATGTGTGGGTAGCGAGAGTACCCATCTGCGCCTTGTGTCATCCTGCATTTTTCATGCTTCGACACAGCTTTGTTTTGCCATTGCATTAGTTGTATTGGCAACAGCAGCAAGGGCCTGCAAGCAATTTTGGTTTGAGTTGACCTTAGGCTTGTTTCTAAAGGAAAGGGAACCTTAGACTGGGTTTGGGTAGCTTACTGTACTGTTGTGCAGTGTTATAGGCCGGGACTTCAGATCCTGCAACAGGAAAGTCAATGTATATGGGATATGCTTGAAGTGTAGGCTTTGAAAGGATATGGTGTAGTAGTGTGTGATATTGGCAAGTATGTACATTACTGTTGATTGAATGTCAAGAAAAGTCAATATATAGGGAATGGCCACTTGTGATTGAATGTCCAGGTTCTAGGTTCAGTTGTAAGTAAGAAGTAGGATAGAAGAAGGGGTAAGGGTTAGGGATTTGGTAGGTAAAGGTCAAACATGAGTGATGGGGTATTTGGCATAAGCATATATAAAGAAATATATTTGAGCTAGGGTTACAAGGAGTGTATGGTTACATAGGTATCCATGTGCCCTACAAGGATAATAGCCTCATGAGGTATGAATAGGTATAGTATCATGGGGATCATAGTAATGTTATAACCTAGGGTGCTAAGAATAATTTAAGCACATGATATTTACCTATGGGTTTAGCATAAGGAAATAGGGTAGCTCAAGGTACCCTATATTAGATAAATTACCTAAGTGAAACTAGGACATCCTAGTATATGTTGGTTTGCCTTGGAATAACAAGGTAATGACCTAGAAGCCTATAATTGACTTTGATTGCATATCACACATTATCTATCCACATTTAACTCACTTGAACACCAATTAACATGTATATATCACATCTAGGTTCTCGTGACTCTATTTTGGGCCTCGATTCACATTTACTGCACAAGATGATAGGCGAGTACATTCTCTGATAGTTTTTATTTCTTGATAATTCATATGATGCATGTTTATATTAGTTGTCTATCTCGATTCCGACACGATGGACATACGGATTGGTACTTTATGGATTCATTGACTTGAGATACATAGTTTCATGCCTAATAATTTTTATTGGACTAATAAGTTATTGGACTAATTTATCTATTCTGAATTATTGAGATACGTGTCGAGACCTAGATCCATGTGTACTGGTCGGACGGGGAAATACCTAGGAGACATGTGAAAATACCATTTCTACCCCATGGTCTTACTGAAATAATAGCGGCCACACACGAACGTGTATGGTTTGCCGTATATTACCCTCTAGCTGTTCATATGTCAACTTGGTATTTCAAAACACTGGTTTTAGACACAAATATTCTAGGATTGATAGTTGTATACCTTGCATGACAGGTTTCCCCTTTATTACATATATCTGCTTTTACAATTCATATGTTCTTCTCATAATTTAACAACGAGGGTTTTCTACCAGTTGATTCATGCCCACGTTGACCATTATTAATGCGGGCTTAGTTTTAACAAAAAATCTACAAAATCATAAACACGCATAATTAGAAAAAGCAAAATATAGCAATAAATGATATATATCCAACTGTTACGGCCATATATCCACCTTCTTCTTCAACTGTGCTAAGATCCAGAATAGTGCGCTGTGCAGACCTATTCGTTGTTCGTACATAATCTAGATTAAAAAATTAAATAAATAAGCACGATCAACCCTTACGATTTTAATTACATCTATGAACAACAATAGCCATGAAAAGTCTGTGGTTTAAAACAACACAAACAGAACATGAATTGGACCATAATAGTTGGATCTAAGATGCCTATAAAACAGAGCTACAATAGATCTACATTTACTGACTATTATTTGACATATTTATTTGTCAACATGGATGTATCAATCGATATACGTATACAATACCGATCTTATACCATTTGGTGGAACTAGGGATTCCCAGGACCACGGATTGGTGTACGTATTGATCTATAGAAAGGTGACAGATTTAAAACGTGTTCTAACCCTTCATTTGCGCAAACTAGGGTTCACGAATTATATCTCACTACAAGAAATACCCATATTTCGTAATAGTTTTAGTACGACATTTATATAGGTCTATAATTTGCAATGGTTACGTAACAGTTGAAATAACCATTTCCAAATTAAATATATTTTGAATGGTTACAGATTAACCATTTTCTAATACACTTTCTAAAACGGTTCATAACGTTTTCTAAACGTTTTTCTTTTTTACAACGGTCAAACAATATTCTAATAGAAGTGATGTCCACGTGAGTTGAATGTGGAACGGTTATGCAAGGCTTTTAAGTCTGTTATAATTTTTTTAATATTTTGCAACAATTACATAAAGCTTTATAAAAAAGCTCATTGTTAGCAACAGTTGCACAATAAATTTTGTGAAGTGTTGTCAAAGTGAGTTGAATCTGCAACGTTTATGCAAGGGTTTTAAGAATATGTTAAATTTTTTTAATATTTTTCGACAATTGTATAAAGCCTTATATGAAGGCTCGTCGTTAGCAACAGTTGCGTAAAAATTTTTGTAACTTATTTCAAGTGGGTTTATTATTCATAATAACTGTGCAACAATATTTTCTACTGGTTGTAATCTTTTTTGTTATATAAAAATGTTTGTGAAAACCATTGCCAAATGAATAGACAACCGTTGCAATATATTAGTCTCGCAACAATTTATGCGCCTAAAGAAAGTCTATGCGACCACATAAAAAATTAGTGTATTTTCTCCTGTGGGCTAATAATAGCCGTTTCAGTGCAAAACGACTATAAATAGGGGTCTCATATCTCTTTAAAAGGATAGAACAAAGAGTATTTCAAGAGCCAAATTGCTGGCCTTCTGCAAGTGAGTCGAGAGTTAGCAATTTTCTTAGGTTTTCTTCCACTTTTGTAAATTAGGGTGTCAACGGAGTAAAGGAGCAACTATCGCTCGATGTCCATCATCCCATTCCCCAGAATTCTTTTTGTACTCGGGGATCCTCAGGACAAGATCTCTCAGGCATACTTGATTTGTGGTGCCTTGCGCCAATAAGAAAAGACAGCATTTCTTCTTTTTTTTGTCCACAAAAATGGCGACTCTGCTGGGGATTACCTTTTTCTTTGACGAGAAGGTGGTGATGCAATCCGATACCGATAAAGTAGGGAGCACTCAGAAGATGTTGATCGTAAAGTTCGATCAGCATGCATTTGAAGAGATACTCTTGAGGGACGACTCTACTTCCTCGAAATCACCAAAACGAAACAAGTCTCGCAAGACTTGGCTTCCGAAGGCTCGTGCTACATATCCTGCCTGTGTAGTAGAAGATATACAACCGAAGGAGAACTCCATCATGGGGGCGCATAATCCTTCCACGGTAGCGCCTAACGTGAAGAGGACGCATACCATTTCGGGCTCTACTAGCCCAGCAACTTCCCTCTTGTGCAATCAACAACAGGGTGTTCAACACTCGAGACTTGGCAAAGGAAAACACTACGATGCCAAGAATCGAAGTGTTCGACGCTCTGGACAAACCCAGCGAGGCTTGCAAACGAAGAAGGCAAAATTGGGAGAAAACAACATTGTTTTCCAAAGCATGCGCCCAGAGTTATGCACTCAAGGCAGTATGTGGGTGCATAACTCCGGCCAGAGGACTTCTGTCTTCGACAGGTTATGCGCCCAGCGCCATGCTCCTAAATTTATGCGCTCAGGCTCTAATGACCTAGAGCCATGCGCCTAAAGCTATGCGCCCAGGTTATGATGACCCATTCTATGCGCCCACATCCAGGAAGGCCAGGCATGCTGCCAGGAATTCAGGAAAGCATGCGCCCAAGGGCATGCTCCAGGGTCTATGTGCCCACAGCAAAAAGTCAGGCCCCACCGCGTATAGTACGGGGCTGTCTTCAAGGTTATCACGAAACTTAGGTGTGGGGGTTGCCCCCGCACATGAACTAAGTTCGGATGCGAGAACTTCTCTTACAAACCCATATACAAAGCTCGACGATGCATGTGACATGTATTTTAAGGCAAAACTCCCTTCCGCCGATTTATGCGACATGATAATGATGGAACTGGAGATTCCCAGGACCCTTCCTTTGGTGTGCGTATTGATCGATAGAAAGTTAAACAGATCAAATATGTGTTCTAACCCTTCATATGCGGAAACTAGGATTCACGAATTATACCTGCGACGGAAAGGAGACAAGTAATTCCTGACAATCTCGAGCGAACGACCCCAAGATCTTCTGCACGTATTCCTTCCTCGAGTTGGACGTCGTGTGGGCGACGATCTCCCAACCTTTTCTTCTCCTTGGCAGCCCTCTCTTTCCCTCCTTACGTGAATCACGAATTTAGAGAAAGTTTTAGATTTCTGATCAGTAATCTGGCGGCCAGAGAATAGAGGATATATATAGGCTACGGCAGGGACCATGAGGAGAAATTAGGGTTAGGTCTCCTAACGGATCTGGATATCCCGTGTTCAGCCCAAACACACAATCCAGGCCCATTAACAATAGCTCGGTCCACTAATGAGCTATTGTTGCACTACCTCCCTAATCCCAAATTTTGTTTGTGGGCTCCTTTTATTATATATTCGTTTGGCTCCCCATGTTAAGATATCGTATGTCCGTCGATCAAATTAAGTTACTGACAACTATATTGATTCGACATCTTTTATCCTTAAGTAGTACCGCTCAACTTTATTTGTCATGTCGGATATAATCTACCTGCAGGGTTTACATGACAATCCTTATGAGCTCCTTAAGGGGACATCATCAACCCGTTGTATCAGGACATGAATTCCATTTATAATCAACAGCCCATCATACATACAATGTTATTACCCAATTCATAGAGGTTGTTGATCCATAATGAATCTTACTCTTTTATGAGTCAAAATAATGCACACTGCATATACATGTCCGTTATTATATCTGGGTTAAGAGCACAAGCATCCTTAATAACGGAGGTGTTTGTTCTCTTATGTAGTCAGTACAAATAGAACAACCTCAAGTGGTCCTGTTTAATACACACAAAGTGTACTAGTGTAAACCTATAGTCAAGATAAACTAATACCAGATTACACTATAACATTTCCAATAGATTGTCCAAGTCCATCTAGGTTGTGAACTATTTATATACTCCATAGGGAACTGATAATATGATCTTCTGTGTGACACTACACACCATATTATCTACAATATAGAATATCAGACGTTTGCATTAACACTTGCAACAAATACAATATGTAAACATTTGCCCACATGATTCTCATTCAAAATTTAAGGAAATAAGGTTGCTAAAAAAGTGATGCTTTTAGTATATAACCCTAACAATCTCCCACTTATACTCAAAGTATTGCTTTTTAGTATACTGTTACAAATCTCCCACTTATACTTGAAGCCATGCTGCTACACATCTGACTCCCATTCTCTCAACATGACTATCAAAAGCCTTAGCTGGTAAGCTCTTTGTAAAGGGATCAGCTAGGTTGTCAGCTGATGCTATCTTGATCACATCAACTTTTCTTTTATTTACGAATTCTCGTATCAGGTGGTACTTGCGCTCAATGTGTTTGCCAGTCTTATGGGCTCGTGGTTCCTTCGAGTTTGCAACTGCACCACTATTATCACAATAAAGTGTAATAGACTTAGGCAAACTAGGTACCACATCCAAGTCCAACATAAAGTTTATGAGCCAAACCGCTTCTTTGGCTGCCTCAGAGGCTGCCACATACTCAGCTTCCATGGTTGAATCAGCAATACATTTTTGCTTAATACTCTTCCACACAATGGCTCCACCTTCCAAAGTAAACATATAATCTGAGGTAGATTTCCTGGAATCCCTATCTAACTGAAAATCTGAGTTTGTATACCCCAAGGGAACTAAACTATCTGCCTGGTAAACTAGCATATACTCTTTAGTCCTTTTCAGGTACTTCAAAATATGCTTTACGGTAGTCCAGGGCTCTTGTCCTGGGTTAGACTGATATCTGCTGACCATGCCTACGGCAAAGCAGATATCTGGTCTCGTACATAGCATTGTATACATTAAGCTTCCTACTGCTGAAGCATAAGGAACTGCCTTCATGTTATCTATCTCTTTAGGTATCCTCGGACACTGCTCCTTTGATAGAGCAATTCCATGTCTAAAAGGTAATAAATCTTTCTTAGAATTTTGCATACTAAAATGAGTTAGTACAGTATCGATTTAGGAAGCTTAGGATAAGCCCAACATCCTTTTCTTGCGATCTCGTAGAACTTTGATCCCAAGGATGTGACCTACTTCTCCCAAGTCCTTCATATCAAACTGTTTGGATAACAATACCCTTACATCAGATAACACCTTCACATTGTTTCCAATGAGCAAGATGTCATCCACATAAAGTACTAGGAACACCACCACGTTTCCGTCACACTTTCTGTATACACACGATTCATCCTGACATTGATCAAATCTATAGGATTTTATCACCTGATCAAAACATATGTTCCAAGATCTGGAAGCTTGCTTAAGTCCATAAATGGACTTCTTGAGCTTACAAACAAGATGCTCCTGGACCTTTTCAATGAACCCGTCTGGTTGCTTCATATAGATGTCTTCCTCAAGACTTCCATTAAGGAAAGCTGTCTTGACATCCATTTGTCAAATCTCATAATCGAGATGAGCTGCAATAGATAAAAGAATCCGGATAGACTTAAGCATGGCTACAAGAGAAAAGGTTTGCTCATAGTCGATACCCTCTCTTTGAGTAAAACCTTTTGCTACAAGCTGAGCTTTAAAAGTTTCAACCTTACCGTCTGGTCCTCTTTTTCTCTTATAGACCCACTTGCATCCAATGGCTTTTACACCAACGGGTGGTTCTACAAGCTCCTAGACCTGATTAGAATCCATAGATTCTATTTTAGATATCATTGCTTTTTGCCAAGACTCTGCATCTTTATCTTGGAGTGCTTCATTGTAGGTACAGGGATCATAATCTTGTTCCTCAGGGACGAAGTTTGACGACTCTCCCAAGAACATATTTCTATCAGGTTGTATCACAATCCTCCCACTACGACGAGGCACTAGCGGTTGTGGTGTAACATTTGTGACATGTTGTGCAGTTATTTGTGGTTCATCCTCTTGTACTGTTGGTACTGAAGTACTTGGTGTCTCACGTCTCAGTTCTTCTAGAATAATTCTACTTGTGGGTTTATGGTTCATCACATAGTCTTCCTCTAAGAATCGGACATTGGTGGTAACAATGACCTTCTGATCCTTAGGACTATAAAATAAACCTCCTTTCGTTCCTCTTGGATAGCCTACAAATAAGCGTACTTCTGTACGAGATTCTAACTTATCTGCTTTTTCATTCAGCGCATGTGCTGGACTACCCCAAATACGAACATATTTCAGACTAGGCTTACGCCCAATCCACAGCTCTGTGGGAGTAAGAGGTACTAACTTAGAAGGAACTAAGTTCAAAATATAAGCTGCAGTCTCTAAGGCATATCCCTAAAACGAATCTGGCAAATCCGAATAACTCATCATTGATCTAACCATCTCCATAAGAGTTCTATTCCTTCTTTCAGCTACACCATTCTGCTGGGGCATTCCAGGTGCAGTCAATTGGGATGCAATCCCAGCCTTTGATAAATAATCCCTAAACTCTCCAAAGAGGTACTCGCCACCACGATCTGATCGTAACGACTTGATACATTTTCTATGACGTTTCTCCGTTTCAGCCTTATACTTTTTGAATTTCTCAAAGCACTCAGACTTACGGCGCATCAAATAAATGTATCCATACCTTGAATAATCGTCAATAAATGTGACAAAATATTCAAAGCCACCTCTAGCTTGGATAATGGGTCCACACAAATCAGAATGAACCAATTCCAACACATCTTTGGCCCTATACCCCTTTGCCATAAAAGGCCTTTTGGTCATTTTACCTTCCAAGCAGGATTCACAGACTGGTAGTGCCGCCACTTCCAATGAACTCAAAGGTCCATCTTCAACCAGTCTTTGAATCCTTCTTAGGTTAATATGCCCCAATCGCAAGTGCCAAAGATATGTTTGGTTCATACAAGAAGGTTCTTTTCTCTTATTTAAGTTAGATGACATATTATTTATTTCCATAAGTTGCATTATGGGCGAAATAGGATTAATGACATACAAATTATCAACCAATGCACCAGAACAGATAAAATGTTTATTCTTTCTAATAACAATATTGGCATTAAAATAAACTGAATATCCATCCTTAACTAACATAGAAACAGAAACTAAATTCCTTCTAAGTGAAGGTGCATAAAGACAATCTCTCAATGTCAAAGACTTATTTCTACCAAAAGATAAAGTAACATCTCCTAATGCAACGACCGATACTTTTGTAGCATCACCCATGAACAAGCATATCTCTCCATCACTGAGCCGTCTGGTTTCCTGGAACCCCTGCAATGTATTGCAGACATGATTAGTGGCTCCTGTATCTACACACCAGGTGCCGGTAGATAACACCGCTAAACATGTTTCAACTACTAGTAAATGAGATATACCTTCTTTGTTCCCTTGTTTGAGAAGTGGACAATCAGTCTTCCAATGTCCTGACCCTTTGCACTTGAAACATTTGCCTTTCAGCTTTTTCACCGCGCCTTGAGGTCCCATGCCCTTCTTTGCTGAGTTCGCCTATTTCTGAATGTTATTCTTCTTCTTACCACCTTTTGGCATAGAATTAGAAGTCTTTTTAGAAACAAAAACATGACCACTCTTTTGCAAGTTCTGCCAAACTATATAACCTTTTGTTCATGTTGTAATTAAGGCAAAAATTGTCAAAACTTTTAGGCAGAGTCCCGAGAATGATATCGACCTGGGATTCCCCAACGATTTCAGCTCCAAGGATCTCCATCTCATTCAGATGACCCATCATCTTGATAATATGATCCCTTACTGCTGTACCCTCAGCTATTTTTGTATTCATCAAACATTTCATAGTAAACTGCCTAGCTGCTCTACTCTGATGTCCGAAGAGTTCCTTGAGGTTATACATCATGCCATAAGCAGTGGCCATGGCCTGATGCTGATGTTGCAGTACATTTGACATAGATGCCAGAATGTAACACCGTGCCATCTCATCTGCCTTTTTCCACTTCTTATAAGCCTCTTTGACCTCTTCATCAGAGTTAGCCTCAGGCTTAGGTGGGCATTCCTCAACAAGTACATATTTGTACTCCTTAGCAGTCAGAACAATATCCAAATTACGTTTTCAGTCAATATAATTAGGTCCAGTAAGTTTATTTTCTTTAAGAATCACCATAAGTGTACCGAAAGAACCCATTTTTGAAATCCTGAGAATCACATAAATAAAATTTTGTAGGGCAAAAAAAAAACTTTTTGAATTAACTAAATATTGATTCCCTCAAAACAATAATAAGAAATTCACCAACACCTTGAACACCATGAATTTAGCATGCCACGATATTATGGACGTATACAAATTCAACTTTGTTCAAGTAGGTTTTTCTTATTAATTTTATTATCATGTCAACATAACTTTATGAAAAATAAAATTAATATGCTGGTCTTGCTCTGGTCATAAAAATAATAGCAGTGACTCCGATGGGGAGGATATCATTATTTGTATCTAAGTGTATACCATTACTTAATACTAAGTCCATTACCTTGTAATGAGTTCCTTCAGATGAAGAAGTGAACACATACTAGGTAACTTTCTATAATTATCCCTAAGGAAGTTTGTACTGGTGATCCATAATTATACTCATCAGATATGGAGGAAAGCACTATAGCCAACACGCAAGTATAATTACATCACCTACAAACCAGTAATGGAGACCATAGGATTTAAACTAAATAAATATCCTCTCCCACTTAGTTATTTAACAATGAAGGTTTTTCTACTAGTTGATATTATGTCCATGTTGTCCATTATTAATGTAGGCTTGGTTTTTCAAAAAAAAACAACCACACAATAATAAACATGCATAATTAGAAAAAGCAAAATGACAAAAATAAGAGAAAATATCCAACTATTATGGTCATCTTTGCTGCTCCGTCCTCAACTATCCGAATCCAAAATCTATCGATTCCTTCATCAAAAATCATCTATCTGCCTCTAGACTACTTAAAACCAGCATCTCGTCCGACGTCAGAAACAGCCACCACCGCCATCATGATTGATCAAAAATAATTAAAATTACATCAATCCTATGCCTCCCGAAGGAGTTCACACATAATCTAGATTGCAAAATTAAAATAATAAGCACGATCAACCCTCGTGATTTTAATTACATCCACAGCAACAACAACATCTACGACATGTCCGTAGTTTAAACAACACAATCAAAAACATGCATTGGACCATAATAGTTGGATCTAAGATGCCTGTAAAATCGAGTTAGAACAGATCTACATCTACCGACTATTACACAGTACAGGTTTTATTGGACAACATGGACGTATCAATCAATACGTAGATCCAAAGTGGCTCTGATACCAATAGATGGAACTGGTGATTCCCAGGACCCTTCCTTTGGTGTGCGTATTAATCGATAGAAAGTTAAACAGATCTAATACGTGTTCTAACCCTTCATAGGCGGAAACTAGGGTTCACGAATTATACCTGTGGCGGAAAGGAGACAAGTAATTTTTGGCAATCTCGAGCGAACGACCCCAAGATCTTCTGCACGTATTCCTTCCTCGAGTTGGACGTCATATGGGCGACGATCTCCCAACCTTTTTTTCTCCTTAGCAGCCCTCTCTTTCTCTCCTTACGTGAATCACGAATTTAGAGAAAGTTTCAGATTTCTGATCAGTAATCTGGCGGCCAGAGAATAGAGGATATATATAGGCTACGGCAGGAACTAGGAGGAGAAATTAGGGTTAGGCCTCCTAACGGATCTGGATATCCCGTGTTCAGCCCGAACACACAATCCAGGCCTATTAACAATAGCTCGGTCCACTAATGAGCTATTGTTGCACTACCTCCCTAATCCCAAATTATGTTTGTGGGCTCCTTTTATTATATGATCGTTTGGCTCCCCATGTTAAGATATCGTTTGTCCGTCGATCAAATTAAGTTACTGACAACTATACTGATTCGACATCTTTTATCCTTAAGTAGTACCGCTCAACTTTATTTGTCATGTCGAATATAATCCACCTGTAGGGTTTACATGACAATCCTTATGAGCTCCTTAAGGGGACATCATCAACCCGATGTATCGGGACATGAATTCCATTTATAATCAACAGCCCATCATACATACAATGTTATAACCCAATTCATAGAGGTTGTTGATCCATAATGAATCTCACTCTTTTCATGAGTCAAAATAATGCACACTGCATATACATGTCCGTTATTATATCCGGGTTAAGAGCACAAGCATCCATAATAACAGAGGTATTTGTTCTCTTATGTAGTCAGTACAAAGAGACCAACCTCAAGTGGTCCTGTTCAATACACACAAAGTGTACTAGTGTAAACCTATAGTCAAGATAGACTAATACCAGATTACACTATAACCTTTCCAATAGATTATCCAAGTCCATCTAGGTTGTGAACTATTTATATACTCCATAGGGAACTGATAATATGATCTTCTGTGTGACACCACACACCATATTATCTACAATATAGAATATCAGACATTTGCATTAACACTTGCAACAAATACAATATGCAAACATTTGCCCATATGATTCTCATTCAAAATTTAAGAAAATAAGGTTACTAAAAAACTGATGCTTTTAGTATATAACCCTAACAGATAAATCATAAGCGTAAATCGTGTAATGCCCCAGTTCCAAAATAAGTATGACCAAGTACGTAAACATGCCAGCTACACATATACGAAGAATACTCCAATATATAGAATCCTCATATATGCACATAAGCTGTAAAATAAAATAATCACAGGCCAGAATAATATAATCTAATCTCATCACAGCTCAACACAGAAGATAATAGAATCTAAATAAATAAATAAGAGTATCAAAAGGTAGCCGGGTGAACTGCTCAGTCCAAACAGCCATGATAAATAGTCTCACAAGATCGGAGTCCAACCTCCGCAAAATAGAAAGAAAAGAGATATAAAAATAATGCCCACTAATGTCTCAAATCAAGTATAGACTAGAAATCCGTAGGGACTATCTCGTCATCGATGTAGGATAGCTCCAGAGCCGCTCCGTACTCTTGCAGAAAGTCGTCTAATCCTGGAGAGATAACCAGGTCCTCAGGGGACATAGCAAGATACAAAAAAACACCATGCCATATAAACTGTGATAATATAATAAAAAGAGAAAAAGGTATGCATGCAATCGGGTTCCTGACCATTCTACTGTAAATATGCAGTTGAGATACAATCCTTCGACACATGAGCCCTGGTTGTAAATGGGATCAGCATAGTTCCTGTAAAGGGCACCAGGGGCCTACGTCCATAATGCTCTGGAAGCGTCAGAGGGCACCATGTGCAAGGGGCTACATCCATAATGCTCTGGGAAACGTCGGAGGGCGCCTGGAGCCTGCGTCTCCGGAGGAGCACATAGGTAATCACGGAAGTGCAAAGAAGCCCATACATCAGGTATTGTTCTCCCCACCCAATGCCTAGTATCATCATCTCCTTGACTGATATGAACCTTTAATAATCGCCAAGTCTTCTAACATGCAATACTATTGGCAGTTACTCTTATCCGTCGCACGCTCCATACGTATCGGTGGCCAGCCGACTACGCGGGTACGTGTCCTACATGTGACTCACAATATGTGGCAAGCAAGTGTCAAGGCCGTATGAGATATACCAATACCTCATTATCAAAGAAAAGGTCACTAAACTAAGTCAATACAAGAGAAATAAGTAAAAGTGTGAAAACGACCAATAGAGTCGCCTGCCCCAAGTGTGAGTTGGACGCACAGTTTAAATATCACGAAATAAGAAATGTTCAAAATAACAACTAAAAATAAGAATATAATAATAACAGAGTAAGGTGGCAAGGTATCTTGCCTGATGGTGCAAAGTGGCAAGCCCAAGAAATGACAATGTCAGCCAAGAAACGTCACAGTCTCCAAACAACTTCAGACGCTGAAACAAACATCAAAAATGCACTCGGTGTAAAAGATATACCTAGGAAACGCCTGTCCAAAAGTTAAATTCTGGAACAGGGGCAAAATCATAATTTTGGGTCAAAATGATGTCCGCCGTTGGACCCGCTTTGCACCGAAACGTGTGCCAAAGTCTATGGTCTTTAAAGTCGTCAAACTACATATCTATAGATTCAGTTTGAGGAGAAGAACTCAACGGTATGTCCAGTTTTGGATTTCGATGAGCCGTGTACAAAATTGCCCGTTTGAGTGGGTCGCAGGCCCGCCAAAAAGGGTTCCGATTCGACCTTCTCAGAATCGAACCAAACTTGGCACACAGGACCAAAATTTTGATCCGGACCTGTTGGCACAAGTTTTGTCTCGAATGAACGACTGTACACGAAGTTAGGGTCAAGTTTGCAAATTGGCGATACGGGGGTATCTAGACAGATACGGACTGACTTCGTCGCGCACACACGACGAAACTGAGTTCCGTCAGTTCCCACACGTCGGCAACTTCCATACGTTCCTTTCGATGCGTATAGTGCACGACCATGTCGCCCGGTTTGTCGGGGCACGTGCCGTATCGGGATAAAGTTTTTAAAATTTATTATTTGTACGCAGTTTTTCGACAAACTTTAACAGCAGTTTAATTGGTGCATAGTAATCGAATTGCAGAAATAAAATTTGCGTTATAATCTCGTTTATGTTGTTAACTACTGTTTTCAATTAGTTCATCAAAAACCCTAATATTTAGATCCTAATTAGGCTTCCAACTTGAGGTTTGGAACAGCCTTGTTGCCCTGTTTTTCGAGCAATGCGGGCTCAACTTTGTATCAAATTTTGACCGATCTAAGGAACGGTGTCGTGATCCATCAAAGGGGATGTGAAGGGGGTTATACTGGCTTCCTATATGAGTTTGTAGAATAAAAAACGATCATGTATAGAGGAGGTGTGATGACGAAGAAGGGGTTACCTTGCTGCGTAAAAATACTAGCACTACCACTGTCCCGTCCGGTTGATGTCGGGTTCCACGGCGGTGCGGCGGTCGGGGACAGATCACGGCTGGTCGGAGATGCGCGCAGCAGCGAAGGGGACTCGGGGACGTGGGGCATCAGATGGGAGATGAGAATTCAGAGGGTTAGGGTTCGGTCGCCGAAGCAGTATTTATACTGCTGCCGTCGCTCTCTTATTCGGAATAGGACTTCAAGGAGAGCTCGGGTTTAGCTCAGGGTGGCTTGGGCCGAGGTGGGCCGGTCCCACATGGGCTGGCCCCCTTGCCCCTTTTCTTATTTTTTTTTACACTAATACTTACTATATATATATATTTTTTTACTTACTATATATATATATATATATATATATATATATATATATATATATATTTTTTTTTTTTTTTATATATATATATATATATATATATATATATATATATATATTTATATATATATATATATATATTTATATATATAAATATATATATAAAAATATATATATATTTATATATATATTTTTATATATATATATATATATATATATATATATATATATATATATATATAAATATATATATATATATATAAATATATATATATATAAAAAAAAAAAAATATATATATATATATATATATATATATATACACACATATATATATTAAATATATATATATATGTATATATATATATATATATATTAAGCTAGCAAAAAGCTTCTCAAAAAATTTACAAATAATTTCCTAAAAATCCTAGATTTTTTTATATACCCTATTTAATAGAAATACGAACATGCACACATATAATAATATATATACACACATACATTAATTATACTAATAAACTAGTAGCAAATAAATTCATAACTAATGAAATGTATAACAAATTTTTTTTTAAATTATAAAAAATCAATTATAATTTTGGGGGTTTACATCTTACCCAACTTAAAGAAAATTTCGTCCTCGAAATTAAACTGAGGTAGGGGGGTTAGAATACAAAGCTATGCCACGCAAGAACTATAAAGGCTACCATGTACAGGACATACCTTGGTTGTCGAACAAATGCGGGTAACGATTTCGAATGTCGTCCTCGCGCTCCCAAGTAGATTTCTCGGGCGAGTGATGCTTCCATGCCACGCAAACCAATGGTATAGATTGATTCCGCAACACCTTCACTCGACGATCAGGAATGCCTACTGGTTGCTCTTCATATGATAAGCTTGGTCCAACTGTGATCTCGGAGTGATCAAGCACATGATTGCTGTCCGCCACGTACCTCCTCAGCTGAGATATATGGAATATGTCGTGTACTTCCTCTAGCGACGGTGGCAAGGCCAATCTATAGGCAACCTCTCCAACACGTTCCAAGACATCGAAAGGCCCAATGTACCTTGGACTCAACTTGCCACGTCCTCCGAATCGAATCGTGCCTCTAGTGGGGGATATCTTAAAGAACACATGGTTGCCCACTTTGAACTCCAAGGGTCGACGACGATTATCTGCCCACTGCTTCTGACGATCCTGCGCTGCTCGCAGGTGGCCCTGAATTTTCTTCACTATCTCGACTGTGATCAAAACCAACTCGGGGCCCAATCGTTGTCGCTCTCCTATGTCGCTCCAACAAATAGGAGATCGACACTTCCTACCATACAATGCTTCAAACGGTGCCATCTGAATGCTCGCTTGATAGCTATTATTGTTGGAAAACTCAACAAGATGAAGATGATCCTCCCATGAACCGCCAAAGTCAAGCATGCACGCTCTCAACATATCCTCTAGCGTCTGAATGGTAAGCTCCAACTGGCCGTCTGTCTGCGGATGGTATGTCGTGCTAAACTTTAACCGTGTGCCCAAACTCTCTTGCATGCTCCTCCAAAAGTGCGAGGTAAATCTTGAGTCACGGTCCGACACAATACTAACAGGCAAACCGTGTAATCTCACAATCTGCTCCATATACATCTCTGCCAATACCTCTTTCGACTGGCCCACTCTAAAAGGTAAGAAATGGAGAAATCTATAGTAATGTGCTCCCACTTCCACTCGAGAATGGGTAGCGGCTACAATAATTCGGCCGTCCTCTGGTGCTCCGCCTTCACTTGTTGACATACTAAGCATTTGGCAACGAAATGAGCTATCTCTCGCTTCATTCCGTGCCACCAATAATACTGTCGTAAGTCGCGGTACATCTTGGTTCCTCCGGGATGAATAGAGTAAGTCGAACTGTGAGCCTCTGCCATAAGCTCCTGTCGTAGCTCTCCATTGGGAACATAAATATGATCACCACTTCGCAATGTCCCATCGGGGTGAATCCTCAATCCCGTCTGCTCTCCTGCTTCAGTCCTCTCTCAAAATCTATCATCATTGGGTAATGCTGCCTTGATGCGTTCTACCAATGATGATTGCACTTGGAGGTTGGCTAATACGCCATCTGCTCCAGGCAATACTACCTCAATACCAAGCTGCTCCAAGTCTCTAATCAATTCTTTCTGCGTGGTCAAAAAGTGTGCCATGGGCTTACGGCTTAATGCGTCTGCCACGACATTAGCCTTGCCCGGATGATAATACAGCTCGATCTCGTAATCCTTCATCAACTCCAACCAATGTCGCTGCCGCATATTCAACTCTTTTTGTGTGAATACGTACTTGAGGCTCTTATGATCAGTGTAGATATCAACCTTCTCGCCGTACAAGTAGTGTCTCCATAGCTTCAAAGCAAAGGTAACCGCTGCGAGCTCTAGATTGTGGGTCGGATAATTCTTCACATGCACGCTCAACTGTCGCGATGCATAAGCTACTACCCGACCGTGCTGCATGAATACGCATCCCAATCCTTTCCCGGATGCATCACTGTAGATCACAAATCCTCCCGGGTCCGATGGTAGTGTCAAGATCGATGCTGTAGTCAATCGCTTCTTCAACTCATCAAATGTGGCTTGACACTCGTCTGTCCATACAAAATCCTGATCCTTGCAAGTTAATCGAGTCATAGGCCCCGCTATTCGAGAGAAATCTTCCATGAACCGTCGGTAGTAACCCGCAAGACCGAGGAAACTTCTCACCTCAGAAGCCGATGTGGGAGCGGGCCATGATTTGACTACTGTGATCTTCTCTGGGTCCACTGATATACCATCGCCAGTAACAATATGACCAAGAAATGATACCTCCTTGAGAAATAAATCACACTTGCTAAGCTTCGTGAAAAGTTGCTCATTTCTCAATGTTCCCAAAACTATCCGTAGATGCTGCTCATGCTCCTCATGACTCTTGGAGTAAATGAAGATATCGTCTATAAAGACTACTACAAATTTGTCCAAATATTGGTGAAAGATCTTGTTCATTAAATTCGTGAAGACTGCGGGAGCATTGGTCAAACCGAAAGGCATGACCAAGAACTCGTAGTGTCCATACCTTGACCGAAAAGCTGTCTTTGCAATGTCTTCCTTCCGGACCTTTAATTGGTGATAGCCTGATCGTAAGTCAATCTTGGAGAATACTTTTGCTCCACTCAATTGATCAAATAGATCGTCTATATGCGGCAAGGGATACTTGTTCTTCACCGTTACTGCATTCAATGCTCTGTAGTCGATGCACATGCACACTGTCCTATCTTTCTTAGGCACAAAAAGAATGGGTGATCCCTACGGTGACGCACTGGCACGAATAAAGCCCTTCTGTAATAAGTCATCAATCTGCATCTTCATCTCTACCAACTCCTTGGGTGCCAGACGATATACTCGAGATGAAATAGGCTCAGCTCCCGGAATAAGCTCAATAGAAAACTCAATGTCTCGGTCAGGTGGCAGTCCGGACAATTCCTCGAGGAATATATCCTCGAACTCGGTGATGATAGGGTGCTGAGGGGTGTCATGCATCATCATATGAGTCCCCAATACGGGTGCATCACAATTCTCTCCGTCTTCTTTGGTGAACTCAAACTCTGCCGCGTTCAGTGGTCTAAAGATAATACTGCTCCTATGGCAGTCTATGATAGCGAAATGCTTGCTCAACTAGTCCATTCCAAGAACCACATCAAATATCGGCATAGGGAATACAAGAAGTCGTGCCATCATCTCTCTGCCACTTATCACTAAAGGACAACGTCTACAAGCACCACTAACCGGTACAATTCCTCCTCCAGTGAGGATTCTAACATTTTTAGCTAAGGGTGTGATGGAAATACTGTATCTAGTGGCAAAACTAGTGGCTATAAATGAATGTGTGGCTTCAGTATCAAATAATGTAATAGCAGGAAAATATGCAACTAAAACCATACCTGCTAAAATCTCTGCCTCTGTCTCTATATCCTCCACATCAAGTGAGAATACCTGCCCATAATTTTTTCCTGGGCCCTGAGCTCTGGCCTTGTTGTACTGTATGCCTTGGGGAGGCAATGGTGGACCAGGTGCTCCTGCTACGGGCCGTGGTGTCGAAAGAGCTGGAGCTGTAGGCCTCGGGTTCTGTCGAGCATGTACTATCGACTGTTGCTCCGGACAGTCCTTGAGCATGTGCTGATTAGATCCATATCTCAAGCATAATCCTAGGCGAATCTTGCAGTCGTTCTGGAGATGTCCTTATTTTTCACAGTAATGGCAAACGGGCTTCTGATAGGGTGAGGGCCTCTGCTAGAACTGTCCTATGGCCTTTCTAATAGGTCCACTCTTAGTAGCTCGGGATGGTGTAACTGCTGGTGTATGGCGCCTCGATGTCTGTTGCTGCTCCTTGCGAATAATCTCCTAAGCACGAGCTTCTTCCAGGACAGCTGAATAGGAGACTCGAGACTGGGTAGTCGTATAAGAATTGAGCTCTTGTACAAGCCCCTAGTGAAACCTCCTCGCCTTCTCTAACTCCGTTCGAATCAATCCCGTACCAAATCGACTCAGGCGAGTGAACTCTGCGTCAAACTCATCAACCGTCATATTCCCTTGCTTCAGATGGAGGAACTGGTCGTAGAGACCATCTCGAACATGAATAGGGAAGAATCTCTCATAAAATGCATCATAAAACTGCTTTTCAGGTGATCCTAGTGCCTAATCGTCTCTCTTCCGCCTTCCAATAGTGGTGAGCATTGCCTTCTAACAGTAAGTCCACTGCGGTCATCCAATCTCGAGCTGGCAACTGGGATGCCTTTAGTAGGTTCTATGTACTAATAAGCCACTATGACATCTCTAATGGCTTCTCCGTTCCTCTAAAGGCCTTAGGGTTCATATCTATGAAATTCTTGATAGAGCCTTCATAAGGATGGAGAGCCGGTGCTCGTACTGGTACTGGAGGTGGTCGTGGAGGTCTAGCCAATGCTGCCATCAACGTCTATCTAATCAGCTCAGTCTGCTGCCACTGAGCCTGCATCATGGCATACATAAACTGAGAAGTAGGGCTCCCATCAGTCGGTGGTGGAGGCATCTGAGATCCCGACTGGGGGGGAAACTTCTGAGGGAATGGTAGTGGTGGAGGCAGTGGTACATTCCCTTCTGGTGGCATGGTAGTAGTCTGTTCAGCCTGGCTGCCTGGGGGTGCTACGATCTCTGGGTACTCCGTCGTCGGTGTCGTAGTAGGCTGCGACTGTCCTGGCTGCTATGGTGTCGCCGGAGTCATGGGAGGATTATGTTCCTCCAGAGTAGCCTCTTCACCAGATGTGAGGGCTAAGGCAGATGTGCGTCCGCTTCTTAAATACATACTGTTGGCACGAGGAAGATAAGTTGATATTAGGGAAGATTAGATATGAGGTAAATTAAATAATCAAAGAAGTTTCGAAAAAATTGGAAGTCAAGAGGTAGTAGTAATTCTGGATGAGATATTCCTATTCCTATATGCAGGCTTGTTGGACACAGTCATGTAACCCAGCAATATTAACGTTGGCCTGTATGGGCCACCACAAAAATATGTAACGCCCCAGTCCCAAATTACGTAGGACCAAGTACATAAACATGCCAGCTGCACATATACGAAGAATACTCCAATATATGGAATCCTCATATATGCATATAAGCTGTAAAATAAAATAATCACAGGCCAGAATAATATAATCTAATCTCATCATAGCTCAACGCAGAAGATAATAGAGTCCAAATAAATAAATAAGAGTATCAAAAGATAGCCGGGTGAACATGCTCACTCCAAACAGCTATGATAAATAGTCTCACAAGATCGGAGTCCAACCTCCACAAAATAGAAAGAAAAGAGATATAAAAATAATGTCCACTAATGTCTTAAATCAAGAATAGACTAGAAATAAGTAGGGACTATCTCGTCATCGATGTAGAATAGCTCCAGAGCCGCTCCGTACTCCTACGGAAAGTCGTCTAATCTTGGAGAGATAACCAGGTCCTCAGGAGGCATAGCAAGATACAAGAAAATACTATGCCATATAAACTGTGATAATATAATAATAAGAGAAAAAGGTATGCATGCAATCGGGTTCCTGACCATTCTACAGTGAATATGCAGTTGAGATACAATCCTTCGACGCATGAGCCCTGGCTGTAAATGGGATCGACATAGTTCACGTAAAGGGCACCAGGGGCCTACGTCCATAACGCTCTGGAAGCGGCAGAGGGCACCATGTGCAAGGGGCTACGTCCATAATGCTCTAGGAAACGTCAGAGGGCGCCTAGAGCCTACGTCTCCGGAGGAGCGCACAGGTAATCAGAGAAGTGCAAAGAAACCCATACGTCAGGTATTGTTCTTCCCACCCAATGCCGAGTATCATCATCTCTATGACTGATATGAACCTCTAGTAACCGTCAAGTCTTCCAACATGCAATACTATTGGCAGTTACTTCTATCCGTCGCAAGCTCCATACGTATCGGTGGCCAGCCGACTACGTGAGTACGTGTCCTACATGTGACTCACAACACGTGGCAAGCGAGTGTCATGGCCGTATGAGATATACCAATACCTCATCATCAAAGGGAAGGTCATTAAACTAAGACAATGCAAGAGAAATAAGTAAAAGTGTGAAAACGACCGATAGAGTCGCCTGCCCCAAGTGTGACTTGGATGCACAGTTTAAATATTACAAAACAAGAAATGCTGAAAATAAAAACTGAAAATAAGAATATAATAATCACAGAGTAAGGTGGCAAGGTATCTTGCCTGATGGTGCAAAGTGGCAAGCCCAAGAAATCACAATGTCATCCAAGAAACGTCACAGTCTCCAAACAATTCCGGACGCTAAAACAAACATAAAAAACGCACTCGATGTAAAAGATATACCTAGGAAATGCCTGTCCAAAAGTCAAATTTTGGAACAGGGGCAAAATTATAATTTTGGGTCAAAAGGATGTCCGCCGTTGGACCCGCTTTGCACCGAAACGTGTGCCAAAGTCTATGGTCTCTAATGTCGTCAAACTACATGTCTACGGATTCAGTTTGAGGAGAGGAACTCAACGGTATGTCCAGTTTTGGATTTCGATGAGCCGTGTACAAAATCGCCCGTTTGAGTGGGTTGCAGGCCCGCCAAAAAGGGTTCCGATTCGACCTTCTCAGAATCGAACCAAACTTGGCATACAGGACCAAAATTTTGATCCGGACCTGTTAGAGCAAGTTTCGTCTCGAATCGACGACTGTACACGAAGTTAGGGCAAAGTTTACAAATTGGCGATACGGGGTTATCTCGACGGATACGGACTGATTTCGTCGCGTACACACGACGAAACTGAGTTCCGTCAGTCCCCACACGTCGGCAACGTCCATACGCGCCTTTCGATACGTATAGCGCGCGACCACGTCACCCGGTTTGTCGGGGCACATGTCGTATCGGGATAAAGTTTCCGAAATTTACTATTTTGCACGCAGTTTTTCGACAAACTTTAACAGCAGTTTAATTCGTTCATAGTAATCGAATTACAGAAATAAAATTTGCGTTATAATCTTGTTTATGTTGTTAACTACTGTTTTCAATTAGTTCATCAAAAACCCTAATATTTAGATCCTAATTAGGCTTCCAAGTTGAGGTTTGGAACAGCGTTGTTGCTCTGTTTTTAGAGCGATGCGGGCTCAACTTCGTGTCGAATTTTCGACCGATCTAAGGAACGGTGTCGGGATCCATCAAAGGGGATGTGAAAGGGGTTATACTGGCTTCCTATATGAGTTTGTAGAATCAAAAACGATCATGTATAGAGGAGGTGTGATGGCGAGGAAGGGGTTACCTTGCTGCGTAAAAATACTGGCACTACCACTGTCCCGGCCGGTTGATGTCGGGTTCCACGGGGTGCGACGGTCAAGGGCAGATCACGGCTGATCGAAGATGCGCACAGCAGCGAAGGGGACTCGGGGACGTGGGGCTTCCGGTGGGAGATGAGAATTCGGGGTGTTTGGGTTCGGTCACGAAAGCAGTATTAATACTGCTGCCGCCGCTCTCTTATTCGGAATAGGACTTCAAGAGGAGCTCGGGTTTAGCTCAGGGTGGCTTGGGCTGAGGTGGGCCGGTCCCACGTGGGCTGGACCCCTTGCCCCTTTTCTTATTTTTTTTTACACTAACACTTACTATTATATATATATAGACACATATATATTAAGCTAGCAAAAAGCTTCTAAAAAAATTTACAAATAATTTCCTAAAAATCCTAGATTTTATTATATACCCTATTTAATAGAAATATGAACATGCACACATATAATAATATATATACACACATACATTAATTATACTAATAAACTAGTAGCAAATAAATTCATAACTAATGAAATGTATAACAAATTTTTTTAAATTATAAAAAATTAATTATAATTTATGGGGGTTTACAAAACGAGGGAGGATACTACAATTCATGGCATACATCCTTGCACCATTATGGTCATCAACTGTTGCTGCTCCAAAGCAACGAAGGTGCCTCCGAGGCAGCCCGTATTTCGACGACTGCAGCGCTCTGATGATAAAAAGTCGCTATGTGTTTCATCCAACTTGGCTTCATGGGGTCCTCCTTATGGGAGCCCCAATCAAAGAAGGTGGACAACTAACCCAACACTTTCTCTCAGTTCTGCGAACAGAAGACGAAGAAGTCTGCCAGCAAATAGCCAGCGAGCTGTTACATCTGAAGGAGTCTATATGGGTACTCGATCAAGGACGAGATTCCTTATAGATGGAGATGACTTTCAAGCTGGGGGTGATGATCCTGCAGCTGGGAGTAGTATTCCCTCAAAATCTGAAGCAGACGACCTTCACACCGGGGGTACCCTTCCAGATGGCGATGATCTCTTTGAGTCCGACAGTGACTATCTACCTCCCCTGCCTGAAGACAAAGGTCTTTTTCAACTCAGAGACATATAGTATCAGCGCCAATTATACTGTCTCCTCTATTCATCCTCATATGTTATCTGCGTATATGGCGGATGGAGAGAGACCTGAAAAAGCTAGTGATCAGACCAACAAGCGACTGGAGAGTCTTGAAATGACATTTGCTAAGATTACTGATATGCTTACTAATATTATGGCAGTACAAACTGCTGGAGCTGTTCCTCCTCCTCAATCGAACGTCTCTGCACACGCTAGTCCGGCTCATAGCAACAACCCTCCTTCACTACAAAAAAGTATTATTCCGTTGTGCCTCCTCCAAATCCCGTAAATGTTGGGGGTGGTCCTTCGCGAATGACGCTTAACAACCGTACAATAGCCGTTTCTCAACATCTGTTTAATCAGCAAGATGTAATTAATTTTCTTGTTGCCCATCTCGATACCATCTCACACAAAGACGAGCTTTAGAAGATGGGGATATCTCAACCTTATCCTTCTGAATGAGAATGCTACTTGCCCTCCTAACTACAAGCTACTAACGCTAAATTCATTTGACGGGATGAATTCTCCTCGCCAACACATGACGTACATCAACATGCAGACTCTGCACTTTCCAAGGGACGATCCGTTCTTGTCAAAGCTATTTATCATCACCATACAGGGGTTTGCTTTTGAATGGTTCCGCAGTCTGCCTGACGGTTGCATTAATTCCTTGACAGACTTTGAGGGGTTATTCCTCAACAGGTTTTATGAGAGTGGCATGCATGTTAGTATGTCCACCCTCATCGAAACCAAACAAATGAGAAGTGAGTCTGTTATTGCTTTCATCAAACGCTTCAGGCGACTAGCATTGAAGATGCCCTTTGGTATACCAGACTCAGGGCTTATGGATACTTGTCGACATAACTTCCTTTCTACAGTAAAGTTCTGTCTAGGTATACATAAGTATGATACATGGCCCGCTTTCATCGGAGCTGCTGATACTGCACAGAATGACGTTCCTAATATGGAATAACTGGGGTTGAAGACACCCAAATCAGAAGACAAAAGCAAGCACCCCCAAACTATCCCTATCCATGGTTGTAAAGGAAAAGAAGTCTTGAAGGTCGACACTTCCAAAGGAGCTTCCAATTCTCAGGGCGCTCCGGACAAACCCAAGAAGACTTTCTCCTTTGACGAAGATGACATTATTACCATTTTACACACATTGATGAAGGGTAATAAACTGAGATTGCCTCAACCACGGCATCCTGCGAAGGTGAACCACCTCAACGATCCCAAGTACTATCTTTATCATCAGTATGTACACCATTCTACTAAGGATTGTATCGTCCTGAAGTAGAAGATACAACAACTTATCGATAGCCAAGTTATCAACCTAGAAGCTGAAGATAATGTCGTATCTTCTAACATGATCTCTCTTCAATTTGGTGACTTTTCTCCCACAGAAGTCCCAGACGGCGTAGTCCTAATCCCCAAGGCAGTAATGGAAATTGTCAACCTACCGCCAGCTCGCGACTCAACATCAATTTTGGGGCCACTCACGATAGAACGTGGTGAGATCATGTAGATCCATACAGACCTTATGTAAGAAATGACGCAGGGGGTGGTTTCTTCCAAAGCAAAGAGGGGCAAGAAATACAAATCATGCTATATGGTGTCTTCTCCCATTTACAAAATTCTATCCAGCGAGACACGATCTGGGAAGACTTACCTACGGACTTATGACCCCGCACAAGAAGACGTAGTACCTTATCTAGCTCCTACTGCCCCCATAAGTTCAGAAGCTGGTCCATCTAAGTCCTCAACTACCGACAAAGCTAAGCAGAAGGAGACGCAATTTGACAAGTCTCTTAAGGCACCAACACTTGAAGGCATGGATCGGCCTTACAACTTTGACATACTGGCACAACTGGCTAATACACCTGCTAGGTTATGTTTGTTTGATCTACTGCGACTGTCCAAAGAGATGCAAAAATCTTTAAGTGAGGTACTACTATATGCCGATTCTTATCTCGCTAAAGTCAAAGCCCCCAATGAAGATCCAGTCTCATGTCCTCACTGCCATAGCACTAAGGAAGTGGCGCCAAATATCACCTTTTCACAAGAGTACATGCTACTCAAAAATAATTGTCATGACAGACCTCTGTACTATACAGGGTATATCGGGACACTTAAGGTGGATCGGATGCTTATGGATCCAGGTTCCTCCCTCAGCATCATCCCTAGAAGTTTACTCCAAATTCTAGGCATCCTTTTGCACAAGCTATCTGCAACCAATACAACTATCATGGCTTTTAATGCTGGAAGAAGCCATCCGCTAGGAAAGATCTGTCTCAAGTTTCAGATTGGTGATCTCCGAACAGAGGTTTCTTGCTATGTAATCGACGCCAATGTGTCCTACAATGTCTTGTTAGGACGTCCATGGATACATAAAACATGATTGTTCCTTCTACCCTTCACCAGTGCTTCAAGTACTTCAACGGTGATAGCATCGTGAAGACGAAGTTTGCCGATGTTGATCCTTTTAAGGGTATTGAAGCTTACTATGGAGATTCGGTACTTTATCAATCTCAGCCTCCCAAGGATGACGACAATGAAGCTGAAGTTAATTCATCCGCTAGTGACGGTCCCCTAGTTATCCGAGTCAAAGGACGTACTACTCCAAAAAGTACTCCAAAGCCTCTCACAATCTGGGTCAAAAGGAAGAATCCTGATATTGTCATACCATTGACCATCACTCTCCGTAAAACGACTCGGGTGGAACCTGCTGTAGTCCGTCCTCCCAATCCTGGTGAGTTACCCTACGTGGTGAACTTAACCAAGTCTGTGGCTCCTGTTTCGGACAATGATCCCCTCAAAGAGTATATTAATACTCAAAATAATGTACCTTCAGTGGATGATGTTATCCCTAAAGAAGAACTTGCATATTTTCAAAGTTAAGGTTTATCTTTGAATTACCCCGATGTCTACCAATCTGTAAACGAGTACATAGATATGTTATACGCCCTAGAGCATGGTATAGGACCACATCTCTATATACTGGTCACGATGCCTCGTCTGCGGGAAAAAGTCTGGCCAGAAGATATCCACTACTTCATCGTTCTAGCTAGAAAGAAGGTGAAAAATTGATCATCTTCGGTCGAATAATTGGCGAAAGAAAGTTCGTTCTGGACTTTACTACTCCCAATCATAATACAGAAGCTGATTATGATTCTGGAAAAATGCAACTTTACCGATATAGTTGGCAGGCCAAGAATATCATCCAGAACATGGGATATGATATAAAAGCAACCAGGGACTAAACTACGATCAAGGGAGACGATTGCCAATACGACACTTTGCTCCTACCGGCAAACCCGAGAACTATTATCAACAAAACGGTGTTGGTTTGGGTTATGTTACTCCTCCAACAACTCCTAAAGGATTAGACGTCGAAGTGGATCATTGTTCTCATTCTTCTGATTCCTACCTCTGGGATTCAGACTCCAGTATTGGAGACATATTCAAAGCAACTTTGTCCGTCAATATGGTGCCAGTTGACCAAATTGTAGAAGATGTCCAATCAATCGAGCTCGAACAATAGGCTCAAAAGATGGACACCAGATGGGAGTTACGTTTCGTACAATGTGAACCATCTAGTGAAGACAAAGTCGTCCAAGTTAATTTGGGAGATAAATCATCTCGTAAAACAATCTTTATCAGCAAAAGTCTGTCTGGTGAACATGACACTCTCTTATACAGCTTATAAGAGAATATATTGACATCATTACATGGACCTTTGAAGACATGCAAGGCTTGGACCCAAAAGTTGCTATGCACCGCCTAAATATCTCGTCTAAAGCTAAGCCAGTAAAGCAGCAGCAATGGCGGTTCTGACCAGATATCATGTAGGCTATCGAGAATGTACTACAAGAAAAATGACGATTCTTGACGGTTTATAAGTTGACGGTCGTCGAAAACCATCAACAATAGGGTTTATCTTGACGTTTTAAGGCTTACGTCAAGAGATGACATTTTTTTGTTACTTTAGCAATTTTATAGCATGTATGTTAACGGTTTTAAAGGATCCGTCAAGAAAGAGCATCTTTTATATTGACGTTTTGATAATAGCCGTTAACTATTGTATCTGCGGGAAAGTTGCCACAGTTTTTTCGTTTGCTATTATGGTAATTATGTCAAAGTTCTTAAAACTAATGATGGTCTGCCTCAAATAATTTTGAGGCCATAAGAACGAAACTCTCCTCTTTCCCCCGCTCTCTCTCTTCTTTCCCCTGCTCTCTTCGAAACTTTTGACTTCACGTGAAGTCAAGAAACTTATTTTAAGTGGGTTCATTTGCGAAGAACAATACCCTGACTGGGTCGCTAACATTGTTCCAGTCATGAAAAAGAACGGTAAAGTTTCTATATCGATTACCATGATTTGAACTCTGCATGCCCAAAAGATGAGTTCCCTCTATCGATCACCAACGTAATGATCGATAACACTTGCGGCTTCGAACGGATGTCCTTTATGAATGGGTTCTCAGGCTACAACCAGATCAAGATGTTCACCGATGATGAGAAACACACATCATTTCGAACACCGTTGGGGGTATACTACTATATGGTGATGCCCTTCGGATTAAAAAATGGAGGGACGACATACCAGCGAGCTATGAACATAATTTTTACGATCATTTGCACAAATAGTGGAATGCTAAGTAGACGATATCGTACTTAAAAGTTGTCTCAAGGGCAACCACCTCCAAGATTTGAGAATGGTGTTCGAACTAATGTGTGCACACCAACTCAAGATGAATCTAACCAAGTCTTTTCTGGGAGTCTCCAGCGGCAAGTTCCTTGGTTTTGTTATCACTTCAAAGGGTATACATCTTGACCCGAAGAAAGTGAAAGCTATCCTCGATATGCGTCCTCCAAGAAATCTTAAAGAGCTACGCGGACTTCAAGGAAGGCTAGCCTACATTAGACAATTCATTTTAAATTTTTCTGGAAGGTGTCAACCGTTTACTTAGCTCATGAAGAAAGGAGTATCTTTCGTCTAGACTGAACAATTTCAACGCACATTTGACGACATCAAGAAGTATCTCACAAGCCCCCAGTGTTGGTGGCTTCGATAATTGGAAAGACTTTTTTGTTATATGTCCGTGCTATGGATCATTCCCTTGGTGCCCTATTAGCTCAGATGAATAAAGGCGGCCATGAACATGCAATCTACTACCTCAGCCGCATGATGGTGGGTACCGAGCACAGATACACACCTGTAGAAAAGGAATGTCTCGTACTGGTATTTGCTATCCAGAAGACACGTCACTATGTGTTAGGGCAGACTATCCACATCATATCTAAAGATAATCCTCTCAGAATACTCATGACTAAACCGGGTTCTCTTAATTCCCGTTTATCTACATGGGCAATGTTGTTGACTCCATACGATAAGCTGTTCGTCCCTCAGAAGGTAGTAAAAGGCCAAACATTAGCTAATTTTTTAGCAGCTCATCCGGTGTCAGAATCTTTCAAACTCTACGATAAAATTATGGATGAAGTGGTGGAGTCTAACACCGCAAATAAGAAAATCCCTATTTGGTGAATGTTCTTTGATGGTGCGTCAAGAATAGAACCTAAAGGTAATATTATGGCCGGAGTAGGCATCGTGCTTGTGTCACCCGACCATCTGGTTTTACACCGTGTATATTCTCTCGTGGAACCTTGCACCAACAACGTGGCTGAATATAACGCCCTACTGATAGGCCTTTAATTGGCAAAACAACTGGATGTTGACTATCTAGAACCTTACGGCAATTTTAAGCTAACAGTTAGTCAGGTTTGAGGGGACTATGAAGCTCGTCATGAAGATCTCATCCCATATCACAAAGCGACAATCGAATTAGCTTCTACCTTCGCTGGATTCTTTATTGAGCACATGCCTCGATTACAGAATATAGAAGCAGATGCTTTAGTCGGTCTTGTTGCTCCCTTGACCGTCCATACCAATACTCAGCATTCGATTACAGTGTCTGATCGAGAGTTATTCTGTGTGAAAGATGCCTTATATATTCATCATAGTTACGCAACAGAAACGAACGTCGACGTTAAAGACTGGAGGTTTCCCTTCATAGACTATGCTATCTATGGAATCCTTCCTGAGGACCCAAAGGAAGCAGTATCTATCCAAAGACGATACCTCAGATTTTACTATGATACAGCTACCAAATGCTGTACCGACGCTCTCACGACGGGCTACTATTACGATGTTTATCAGACACAGAAGCCAAACGTGCACTTCGTGAGGCTTATAACATAATTTGTGGTGCACATCAACCAAGCCCCAAATTACAAGATCGCCTCAGACGAATGGGATATTATTGGCCTGCGATGATAGCAGATGTTGTTGAATATGCAAAAAAGTGTAGGGCTTGTCAGTTCTATGCCGATTTCATTCATCAACCTTCAGAGTTTCTGTTGGCCCATTTGTCATGGTCAAAACTGATTTTAATAATTGATCAAACTCTGTCTCGATATAAATGCAAGTCAACTCAGATATTTACCTACGACGTTTTTGGACACTGCTCAACAATGGATATCAACAATGTTCAAGACTAAAGTCGTTTACCATTCAGAATGTACTTCCTGTTAAGCAATATAATTTTTCATTTTATTGAGTTTAGGAATAAATTGTACACCGAGTCGTACTGGCAAATAGGCTATTCGAAAACGTTTTTCAAAACCATCCTATTCTTTTACAAATAACCTACGTTTTTGAAAAATATTCTTTTTACAAAAAGCTTCTGAAGGATTTTTCAAAACTCCAAAATTTATTTACTCCAAAAATGAACTGGCAGAACTCCAGGAGAACTCGGGCCGAGTTCGGCCAGAGTTCGGCCAGAGTTCGGCCATTTGGAACGTTAGTGAACGTTGGGTTTTTGAACTTGGTCATCCTTCAGTTACGGTTTGTTACAAAGAGTTCTGTCCAAATTCTGGCCAAATTTTGTCAGAGTTCTGTCTTTAGAAAAACTATAAATAGAGAAGTATTTCGATCATTTCAAATCACCAATTCACTTTCAATCTCTTCTCTTCCTGAGCTTACATTCTTCCAAAGAGTTTTAAAAAGATTTCATTTTCAAATCCCAAGCCAGTTACAATCCTCTAGTCGATTCGCCAGTGCGGTACGGTCTAGAAGTTTCAGAGCGACTGTAATCAGAGGCTTGATAGAAGATTCAACTCTTCACAATTGAAGTTGGTCGAGTTCTTCGTATCAAAGCTCGCATCTGTAGAAGTTGCAAGGACTTCGTATGAAAACTTACGGGATTTTCCAATAGTGGATTCAACTAGAAGCTAGAGTTCTTCCGACTGGACTAGTCCTCATAAGAGGAAAACCAGTATAAATCTCGGTGTTTGCGTTTGCCTTCTGATCTTTTTTAATTTCTGTCATTTACTTTTTTTGATTATTATTTTATCTGTGATCTAATTGCTAACAAGTTTTTAATTAGAAATATTCCACTGCCTACTCTATTCACCCCCCTCTAGAGTATTCTGCTTTACAATTTCGTTCCTACAATTGGTAGCAGAGCGGGTTATACAGGTAAAGCAAGGTAAAATTACAGTTATATTCAATTTTTATATAGATCACAGTATTACACATGGCAACTGTAAAATTCACAAGTGAAGGCCAAGCTACAAACATTCCTCCACTGTTTGACAACACAAACTACACTTATTGGAAAATACGTATAAGTTTCTTTCTAAAATCTCTTGATTTTGACTTATGGTCTGTAGTTATTGATGGCTATAAAAAGCCACCTCGTATTATTGTTGATGGTGTTTTAGTTGAAAAATCCCATGACAAATATATAGAGGAAAAAAAAAGGCCAGTCTTGACGCACGTGCTATTAATGCTTTATTTTGTGCTTTAGACAGAACTGAATTCAACAGGGTGTCTACTTGCACAACATCAAATGAAGTGTGGAAACTTCTCAAAGTAACCCACGAAGGAACAACACAAGTCAAGGAGTCAAAGATCAGCAGACTTACTCAGGAGTATGAGGCGTTCAAAATGAAGCCAAGTGAATCAGTCACTCAGATGTTTACAAGATTCTTGGATATTATAAATCCTGTGTCCTCACTAGGCAAGGATTACAGTAACTATGAGAAGATTCGTAAACTTCTACGAGCCCTAACAAAGAACTGGATTCTAAAGGCTACAACAATCATTGAAGGGAACGACCTCTCAACAATGTCTCTAAAAACACTCATGGGTAAGCTACTCACTCACGAGTTAGAACTTCAAGACTTTGAAGATGCTACACCAAAGGAAAAGTCAGAGAAGACGATCGCTCTCAAGGCTCAACATAGAAGAACCATCGAAGATGATTCTGATGACAGCGACTCCGACTCTGAAGATCAAGCTCTTCTGGTAAGAAAATTCAAGAAGTTCATAAGATTTAACAGGAGAACAAAAGACAGCAACAACAACAACAACGAGGAAGATCCTATTTGCTACGGATGCAAGAAGAAATGACACATGAAGAAAGATTGTCTCTCAGCATCATCATCAAAGAAAAACAGCAAATATGACAAAGGCTACCTGAAGAAATCGACATTAAGAAAGTACGCCAACACAAGCATATGGCATGAAAGTGAAGCCAGCGACTCAGAAGATGAACAATCAGATGACAATGTGTGTTTGATGGCTTGCGATCAGGTAATCACTAATCCTCTATTTGACCCTTATGATGATTTCACCTTTGAGCAACTAGGAGAGGCTTTTAGTGAACTGTTAGATGATTACAGGAAATTGCGTACCTCTAAGAAGGTACTCAAAGAGTACAAAGGTGAAATAGGAAGACTTACTGACCTACTAGATCAGGTTAGAGATAATGACTCTTCAAATGAGTCTGGTGAGCTTTCTTCTATTAAATTGTTGTAACACGAGACTGTTAAGCTATCCGAATAAAAAGACCAAACTATTATCCAGTTAAAGAAAGACCTATCTAAGGAGAGAAAGAGTCTCCAGTGTGCACATGTCAGATTAGAATCACTCACATCTGACTATACTAGATTATATGACACTTCCAAAAAGTTGGAAATTAGTTTAGGAAAACGGCCTGAAGTTACTGCTTCCTATTCTAACACGTGTCAATTACCGAATCATCGGAACACGCCCAACACTGTCAGACCAAACCATACCAAGACTATGCCCAAGAAGACTAATAGGCATGCATTCTTCTATACTAGAAAACCAAAACCTACCAATCATGCACCTCACACTACTTTCAACACTCAACATGCTAAATGTCATTATTGTGGCCTCATTGGTCATATATCTTCTGCATGTAGAATCAGAGAGTTAGTAGATTTAAATATTTATGCATGGATACCAAAAACTAACCAGTCAGGACCCTACAAGAAATGGGTACCAAAGGTTTCATCTGCAAATTATTTTGTAGGTGGGACATCCTTCACATGCTAGGAGCAAATGGATCCTCGACAGCGGTTGCTCACGGCACATGACCGTTGACGCTTCATTATTTGCAACACTGTCGAAGAGGAATAAAGAAGGATACGTCTCCTTCGGTAATAATTTGAAAGGGTACATAATCGGTATCGGTAACATTGGTAAGCCTCCCTATCCAGTGATTAAAGATGTTTGTCTTGTTACTGAGTTAAAACATAATCTGCTCAGCATAAGCCATTTAGTTGATCACGGTTATGGCATTAACTTCGTAAAAGATAAATGTACTATTATTGATAGTTTAACTGGCAGTACTATATTTGAAGGTATTAGAGAAGACAATATATATGTATTCTATTTGTTGGAAGATGCTAACATAGCAGGTAGATGTTTGATGGCCAAAAGTATTGAGAGTCAACTATGGCATATGGGACTTGGTCATGCAAATATGGATACAATTTCAAGATTATCTACGAAAAAGTTGGTACGCGGCTTACCAGATATTTCTTTCAAGAAGGATATGGTATGTAGTGAATGTGAAAAGAACAAAGCTACCAAATCCGTATTTAAATCCAAGAACGCTGTAAGTACCACTAGACCTTTACAATTATTGCATATGGACTTATTTGGAACCAGCAGAATTGCTAGTCTAGGTGGTAAGTTATATGCATTTGTCATTATAGATGATTTTTCTAGATATACATGGGTTTATTTTTCTTGCACGCAAGAATGATGCATTATCAAAATTCGTCACCTTTTGCAAGAAAGTACAGAATGAAAAAGGGTTCATGATTACTCGCATTCGTAGTGATCATGGCGACAAATTTTAGAATACAGAATTCAAGCAATTTTGTGACACATACGGTTATCTGCATGAATTCTCTTGCCTTAGGACTCCACAACAAAATAGAGTTGTGGAACGTAAGAACAGAACTCTATCTGAAATGGCTAGAGTTATGTTAAACCAGTTTAGTCTACCTAGATATTTATGGGCTGAAGCTGTAAATACAGCATGCTATATTCTCAATAGGGTTCTAATTCGACCTATATCGAAGAAGACTTCCTATGAATTATGGTTTGATAGAACACCAAATGTTTCTTATTTCAAAATCTTTGGTTGTAAATATTTTATTCTTAATACGAAAGATAATTTGAGTAAATTTGATGAAAAGGCCGATGAAGTATATTTTTAGGTTATGCAACAAAAAACAAAGGATATAGAGTCTTCAACAAAAGAACCATGATCATTGAAGAATCCATCAACGTCAAGTTTGACGAGCTAAATCAATACTTAGACGATGATGACAATGAAGACATAATCGCACCAAGTACAGCTACTGCAAAACCTTCACACAAAGATACAGAACCATCACATCAGGCATCAGATGAACCTCCAAGCAAAGAAGCCGGAACTGGCAATCTTGAGACTACACCAAAAGAGATGAGATTCTTGGCTAGTCATCCAAAGGACTTGGTAATTTGTGAGATTACCAAGGGTGTAAGTACTCGTTCCTCCAATAAAAATATAGCTTCTTGTGTTGCTTTTGTCTCACAGTTTGAACCCAAAAGTATTGATGAAGCATGTAGTGATAATTTTTGGTTAGATGTTATGCAAGAGGAATTAAACTAATTCGAACGGAATCAAGTTTGGGAACTTGTTCCCGAGCCTATTGATCATCCGGTCATTGGCACCCGATGGGTATTCCGAAATAAATTGAACGAGAATGGTTTAGTGAATCGTAATAAGGCTCGACTCGTAGCTCAAGGATACAATCAGAAAGAAGGTATCGACTACGAAGAGACTTATGCCCCAGTTGCGAGATTAGAATCCATTCGCATGTTATATGCATTTGCATGTTTTCATAATTTTAAATTATTTCAAATGGATGTCAAAAGCGCATTTTAAATGGTTTTATAAAAGAAGAGGTTTAAATAGCTCAACCACCCGGTTTTACTGATTTCAAATTTCCTGAATATGTTTTCAAGTTGAAGAAAGCTTTATACGGTTTGAAACAAGTCCCTCGTGCTTGGTACGATCGTCTAAGCACTTTTCTACTTGATAACGATTTTTCAAAGGGAAAGGTTGACACTACTTTGTTTATAAAGTCTTTGAATAATAATATTTTTTTGATTCAAGTCTATGTAGATGATATTATCTTTGGATCTACGGATGAATCTCTTTGTCAAGATTTTTCAAAGTGTATGTCGAATGAGTTTGAGATGAGCATGATGGGAGAGCTAAAATTCTTTCTCGGACTGCAAATCAAACAAACCAACAATGGGACGTTCATAAATCATGCAAAGTACACAAAGGATCTATTAAAGAAGTTCGACATGGAAGTAGCAAAATCACTTAGCACTCCAATGGTGACTTCAACCAAGCTTGATATTGATGAACAAGGAAAACCTGTCGACATATATAAGTATCAAGGTCTGATCGGTAGCTTACTATATTTAACTACTAGTCGACCAGACATTATGTTTAGTGTTTGCTTATGTGCACGTTTTCAAGGTAATCCTAAGAAATCACATTTGTCCACAGTTAAGCGTATCTTCCGATACCTTAAAGGTACTTCTTTTGTCGGCTTATGGTATCCTAAAACCACGTTGTTTGACCTAATCGGTTATTCCGATGCTGATTTTGCTGGATGCAAAGTAGATAGAAAAAGCACTAGCGGCACATGTCATTTCCTAGGAAAAGCTCTAGTCTCTTGGTTTAGTAAAAAGCAAAATTGTGTTGCATTATCAACAACCGAGGCTGAGTATATCGCCGCAGGACGTTGTTGTGCACAAATTTTGTGGATAAAACAAACCTTAGAAGACTATGGATTGCATTTTTCATACATACCCATTTTCTGTGATAACACTAGTTCTATTAATTTGACTAAGAATCTTGTATGTCATTCTCGTACTAAACATATCGAGATTCGATATCATTTTCTTAGAGATCATCAACAAAATGGAGATATAGACCTTGTATACATAGACACACAGAATCAATTAGCTGACAGACTCACAAAACCTTTAGCGGAAGATCATTTCAAATATTTACGTCAAGAATTAGAAATTTTAGATATCAATAATATTAATTAATTTTGTTTTATTAATTATTTATTCGATACTCATAAACTGTTTTCGAGAAAAGCCTAAAAAGAGTCTGTCTGTCACCACGACTACGGTCGAAGCGAAACGGTATTTTAGAGTTCCCCGGTGAACCTCCGTTAGCTGGGACAGTTCTCCTACAGCTAATCTGAAACAGGTGCTGAGTAAAGAATATTAATTTGTAAAATAATATTAATTATATTACTTTGAGATTTAAAATTACTAAACTTTGAATTAAGCATTTGAAACGAATTAATGAAAAAGAATGTGGCCTCATTTGAATTATTTTTTTTATATATATAGCCAGGCAACCCTTGGCGAATTCGGCCTGAGTTCGGTCCGACTTCAGCCAGAGTTCGGCTGGGTATATATATATACCAGCACGAACCCGAGGCTTCCTTCTTCTTCATTCTTCCCAATATCCTCATAACAGCAGCAGCGCGCCTCCGAAACCCTAGCTTTTTCTCCATCATTGTTCTTGCAATCCGCGTGCAATTTCTCGTCAAAACTTTGGATTCGTGCGGAGATCGTCATCCTCTACAACATATCAAATTCTTGGAAGGTATAATCCCTTCTTTTTCCACTTTTCAATACTTAGGGTTTCTAGAAAATTTGGAAAAGAATGCCTAAGTTCAATCCCTTCAAGAGGAAGAAGACCAATGCCAGTGAAGAGGCATCGTCTTCAGATCCGTATACGGATTGCCTCTTTTCTCTTGTCCAATCGGACGATGGTGCGTCGGATGAGTTTTACTTTAAAACTTCCGATCAAGCTTTATTGGGGTACGCCGATTTTATCATGCGTACTATTTGCACTGGATCGCTGATTAAGTGGACTGTCTTTCCAGATTACCGCCCTTACTTTGAGGCATTAGGGTTACAATATTTTATCACCTTACAATTCTCCATTGCCAATAATGCCATTAGATTAGTCTATTGTAATTTCGTGTTAGACTCTTTTGCAGCGAGAATACGTGTCGGAGGAATTGATATCGAATTCACTGATGAAACGTTAGCGAAAATCCTTGGTATCCCAAATGAAGGTGCCCCACTCGATGATATCACTGATTTTGATTTCCCCGATGGGACGACCCTCGTTAGTTTCAAGAATGAACTTTGTGCGCCCGCACGTGTTCTTCCTGGAAAGTTCAAGGCTAATAACTTGAACTTGTTTAAATACGAATTACATTGCATCATCTATTCCACCTTACTTCCAAAATCTATTTCTAAAGATGATGTCACTGCACTTTAGCTTTCTGCTCTTTATCATATTCTTAAGGGGATTCCTTTTTCTGACCCTAAGACTATCATCCAGATGATGGATAGATGTCGCGGGAGAGACCGCAACCTATCTTATGCGATGCTTATTCCTTGCATTTTTAGAGATTTGATATTGACCTATCTACTTGTGCTGTCGACCCCGAGCCCAAGTTTCTCAAACTCTCTCATCGCAGCATTGCATCTGTTCCTCCACCTACTGCACCTACTCCTCCTGCACTTACTTCCACAGCTCCCACAGCACCTGTTCCTCCTCATTCTTACCCTATGACATTTGAGGGTATCCATCAGCACTTATCAGATCTGCAGTCTTTTTATGTTGAGACCTCTAGGGAACACGAGTTCCGTGATGTGACTCGGTTCCAGGCGATTGCCAACTCCTTCGCCGATCTGAGGTTTGTGCAGACGGGTCATTCTGCTAGCTCCCTACCTCGAGACCCTTCTGTTTCTGGCTACCGCATTGACGACGAGGCGGTCCACTCTTTTTTCCAGCCAGGGAACGCCTACGATTGGTATCGTACCACTGGCGCCACTCCTCATACTTCTGGCACTGGTACTTCTAGAGCTGGTCCTTCTGGACATGCTGGAGTTGCAGCTGCTGACGTTGATGATGATGATGATGAGTTTGGAGATGTTAGATTATTGAGACTGTTACTTTTGTTTATGTTTACTTGGAAATGCTCTGACATTCAAAGATTTTATCAGTACTCTTATACTTTTTATCAGCACTTTTTCTATTATGTGACTATTCATAGACATGGTTTTTGTTTATGCCTCAATTTTGGCATCTTCTTCTATTATTCAGCACTTTATTTGTTTCAGTTTTAGCACTTTATTAAATACTGCCTGTGACAAATACATGCCTGTGTTGTGTCTCTAGACTATCTGTTTTCTTTTACTGTTTTTACCATGCCTGTAATGATTGTTCCTATATTTTTTATTGTGTTTTTCACTGTTTGTTACTTATGCATTTATTGCGGGGGAGCTTTCTCTTTTGCAATTATTTTGCTAAGTGACAACGGAAGAAAAATAAGATCTAACATTTTTGTGAATACATGTTATGGACAATTTCTTTTGATTACTATTTTGAATTGATTCCAAGCTTAGATGTTATATCGGCAAGGTTTCTCAATTATCAAAATGGGGGGGATTGTTGGCCCATTGGTCATGGTCAAACCCGATTTTAATAATTGATCAAACTCTGTCTCGATATAAATGCAAGTCAACTCAGATGTTTACCTACGACGTTTTTGGACACTGCTCAACAATGGATATCAACAATGTTCAAGACTGAAGCCGTTTGCCATTCAGAATGTACTTCCTATTAAGCAATGTAATTTTTTATTTTATTGAGTTTAGGAATACATTGTACACCGAGTCGTACTGGCAAATAGGCTATCCGAAAATATTTTTCAAAACCATCCTATTCTTTTATAAATGACCTACGTTTTTGAAAAACATTCTTTTTACAAAAAGCTTCTGAAGGATTTTTCAAAACTCCAAAATTTATTTTCTCCAAAAATGAACTGGTAGAACCCCAGGAGAACTCGGGCCGAGTTCGGCCAGAGTTCGGCCAGAGTTCGGCCATTTGGAACGTTAGTGAACGTTGGATTTTTGAACTTGGTCATCCTTCAGTTACGGTTTGTTACAAAGAGTTCTGTCCGAATTCTGCCCGAATTCTGTCAGAGTTCTGTCTTTGGAAAAACTATGAATAGAGAAGTATTTCGATCATTTCAAATCACCAATTCACTTTCAATCTCTTCTCTTCCTGAGCTTACATTCTTCCAAAGAGTTTTAAAAAGCTTTCATTTTCAAATCCCAAGCCAGTTACAATCCTCTAGTCGATTTGCCGGTGCGGTACGGTCTAGAAGTTTCAGAGCGATTGTATTCAGAGACTTGATAGAAGATTCAACTCTTCACAATTGAAGTTGGTCGAGTTCTTCGTATCAAAGCTCGCATCTGTAGAAGTTACAAGGACTTCGTATAAAAACTTGCAGGATTTTCCAATAGTGGATTCAACTGGAAGCTAGAGTTCTTCCGACTGGACTAGTCCTCACAAGAGGGAAAATAGTATAAATCTCGGTGTCTACGTTTACCTTCTGATCTCTTTTAATTTCTGTCATTTACTTTTTGTGATTATTATTCTATCTATGATCTAACTGCTAACAAGTTTTTAATTAGAAATATTCCACTACCTACTCTATTCACCCCCCCTCTAGAGTATTCTGCATTACGATTTCGTTCCTACAGTTTCTACACCCGACAACGGCATCTTGGCCTTTTAAAGCCTAGGGTATGGACGTCGTAGGCCCAATCAGCCCATCATCCTCCAGAGGACATCGGTTTATCCTAGCTATAGCCGATTACTTCTCCAAATGGGCGAAAGCTATACCGTTCGTCAAAGTAAAGACGTAAAACGTAATCAATTTTGCCAAACATCATGTTATCTACCACTTCGGCCTACCTCGTAGGATCATCCATGATAATGGTCCATAATTCGCGAGCCATACATTCTATCGGTTCTGCGATAAGAATCGAATTCAGAATATAGCCTCTACTACTTACAATCCAGCAGCTAATGGATTAGCAGAAGCCTTCAATAAGACTATCATCAAACTCCTCAAGAAGTTCATGTCTTCAAACAAGCACGATTGGAATGAGAAGCTCGACGAATGTCTCTGGGCCAACCGTACAACGGCCCGGACTCCAACAGGCTATATGCCATTCTCTCTGGTTTATGGAGTGAAGCAGTTCTTCCCCTAAAAATCCAGATTTTCTCTCTTCGAGTAGCCTTAGCCAGTGAGTTGACTGCCAATAAAAGTTACCGTCATTGACTAAAAGAGCTGGAAGTGCTAGACGAAAAATTCATATTAGCTCAACAACGTATTGAGCTATACCAAGCATGCCTTTCTAGAGCCTTTAATAAAAAAAAGTAAAGGAAATAATCTTTCAAGTTGGCGGTCTGGTCGTAGCAGTGAGAAGACCAATGGTCATGAAGCACAAGACAAATAGAAAATTCTAGCCTAAATGGGAAGGTCCTTTCGTTATAGAATTAGTGTATTCTAACGGTGCGTATCGACTAACCAAGCCTGATGGTTACTTTCTCATGATGCCGATCAATGACAAGTTCATGAAGAAATATTATGTGTAACCTTCATGTACAACGTTCACATATATCCTGTTTTAATCATGTAAATGTACAGTATAATGTTTATGTGATTGCAAAAATCATCTAACTATTATCCATATTTCAAGAGTCTTGGATATGCCATGGATAATAGGTCCTCTAAAAAAAATCTCCAGTAGAGTTATTTTCGTTTTGGACTCCGCCCAAACTTGGTCTTACGAAAACAGTCACGTCCATATTACCTTTAAGCTATTTTTTGATAATTATTTCCCCAGTGGGATAATTAAAAAATGTTTTGCCACGCCCATATAACTTCGAAGCAAAACATTCGTCAAAAATAATCGCGTACATATTACCTCTGAATTATCCACTCCTACCTAATGTTATATATCCGTACACGTCCATATTACCTCTGGTCAGATATAGAACATCCTTCGGTACAGCGTCCTCATTACCTCTAGCAATTTCTTTCAACTTATTACCTATGATCGAAAATCTTGAACATAATACAAATAATAAGTCCACATCAAATTTTCCAACGGAATACCTACCGAAAATGTCCCTTCGTCAAAGATAATCACGTCCATATGACCTCTGAATTATTCACTGACTCCTATTTAAATGTTCTATATCCGTCCACATCCATATTACCTCTGGCCGTGGTATAAAACATTCTCTGCTGTTACGTCCACATTACCTCTATTAGCAGCTTCTTTCAACTTATTATCTATATTCAAGAACCTTGATTATAAAATGGGTAATAAGTCCACATCGAATTCCCTAGCAGAATACCCACCAGAAGTATCCTTACTACGTCCACATTACCTCCAGTTCTCATATTTTACAAACTTCATTCATGCATTTTGAAATCCAAAAGATTCTTTATTAAAAACGTCTATCAAAAGACAGAGGAATGAAAAAGATACAGGAGTCTTGACGGCTAATTGAGCATATTACAAAAGAAGATTTAAGGGATACACAACCGATTGATGCTATCCCTTAAAGCCGCAATCTCGGTCTCGAAATTGGCAGTAGCACAACTGCGTATTTCTTCCTATCGGGCAGCTTCATCCTGGAAGGGGATCAGTTTTACGTGCTCTCCCTCCAACTTCACCAGCTGTTCTTTTAATTGGTCTAAAGTTGTGGCAGTCACGGCAGCCAAAACCGAATAATCCTCTTATTCAGACACAACTGTCCTCAAGCTGGCCTCCAGTTAGGCAATCTCATTTTAAATCTGTGCGATGTGACTATATTTCTCAGTGATTTGGGTAGTCAGCTTATTCTTCGAAGCAACACGAGCCTCAATCGCGGTGTTAAACTGCTCATACTGATCAGCCAATTCGCTGATCTCTTGAACAAGGGCATCCTTCCTGGCCTGGAAAGTAGCCTCCTCCTCCGCGAGATCTGCGACTAAAACCTCGTCTTCTTCACGAAACAGTAACGTCGGGCTTCGTTGTATGACTGTCCTGAGTTTAGCCATGCAGTCCTCTAAGTCATTCAGAATCTTCCTCAGACCATTAGCCTGCTCCTCATAGCCGGTGATGCTCTTAAAGGCTGCCACTTGACATTCAGCAACAGCCTTCACAGGGCCAAAAGCGACGTTCAGGTTCAGAATACCACGAAGCTTTACTTTCAGGATAGAATAAAAAGCTTTGATGACTTTCTAGGCCATCTCGTCGTCTTCGGAGGAGGTCGTCGGGAAGGAAGCTTGATGAGGATGTTCTGTTCCAGGAAGAGATTCTTGACAAAAAGCTGAACCTGATAATAAAATAATATATATATATCAGCAACGGAAGGAAGAACCTGAAAGAGTGCGAAAGAGTTGTAATTGTGAACTTTCGGCATGCTCAGCACCAACTTGGACTAGGTCATCAGCCATGGTTACTAGGGCGCCAAGGGCAGTCCTAGGTTGTTCAAGGAGAACAATGTCAAGGCCCCGAGCACATCAGGCTGTATATCTCCTACAGCCCAGATGGACCGGGAGCAGATTCAATAACGACCACCTCAAGAGGCTGTTCAACCTCTCCTTCGGCAATCGATGTCGTCCTACTGACAAAATCCTCCACACCAGCAACCCCAGAGGAGCTAAGGACAACGACTTTTTCTTCCCTAATATCTTGGGCTATCTATATGCGTGGTTCCTTCTCCTTGTCTACAAGGGAATACACAATTGCAGTCAGCCTCACATGGAGCAAACAAAATCGAAGTCAAAAAATCTGATCCGAAGTGAGGTGCAGAGATAACATACCTGTGGGAGGATGAGCCGATTGGACTTGATTCTCGTCCAAATCCTTCATTATATCCCCGATTTCAGACATAGCCCCCAAAGAGATGTCGTATGAGGGACTGGCTATCTGGTCGCCACCATAATTCGGGCATTCGCCCTAATCATCGTTTAATTCAGGCTCCTTGACTAGGGAAGGCTGAATGTCGTCTATTTGTCGAGGACAAAGAGGGAAAACTGTTGTTACATTCACTTCCTCAAATGAGGAGGCACCTACCTCAACCGCAACTTTGGGTCCTGTGCAAAGGACTAACGCAATGGTAAGAAAGCTTCTAATGGTTTGACCAAAACAGCTATGGAGCCAAGGAAGGGATCTACCTCCCGAAAGGTAACGACCCGCGATGCTGTTCCGCCTCTCTCGGTCTGTCGGGAAGATCTTCTAAAAGGAGGTGAGCCAACACCCACTTTCTTGGCTCGCTTTGGGGCGACGGTCTTCTTCTTTCTCTTAAAAGTTGGCTCCTAGGCCGGTTCCGTTGAAGCTTTCCTCTTTTGAGGAAGATCGGGGAGAACAGAATCGTCTTTGGTACCCTCCATTGGAGGCACTGTCGGCTTCCTAAGAGCAGCTCCCTGTCGTGGCGCTGCGACCGACTTAACGGTTGGATCGGCGCTCTCCCTTTCGCTGTCCTACGACGTCTTTCGGGCTCGCTTCGCGGGAGTGGGGCCAAACCTGGTCCGCAATATCAAACTTTGCTCACGATCATACCGGGGATGAATGGTATTGATCTGAGGATAAAATTTGGCAGCAATATAAAGCAGGTGGGTCTCGGCTTATCTTCGAGCAGGGTAAAAATTGCTCCTGTGCATCCGACATTATACTAAACCCATGCACGTGCCCCAGAAATTAAGCTCCTTATCGACTCCAGATGCGCGCTGGGATTACCCAAAAGAAGTTGTATGTACCCAAATTGTCGTACGAAATGGCTTGGCAAATAAAGCTCCAGATAGGTATGATTCATATTCCTGAGCACTAGATGTGAAAGCCTAATAGACTGAAGCCAATGGAACACCCCAACAGTCAGGCTAGTCGTATGGGCTCCTCTTCCAGTAACGTATCCCCCGCATTACCACTGTCTGACAGAGAGGACACCCGGAAGAACTCATAATTTTAAAGAAAGCCTAAATCCCTTCTACAAGCGGATACACCAGTGACGGCCTAGTCCGTGTCACGAAACCTGCAAAGAAAGGCGTCTCTAGCCAAAGTGTCCACCACCGGCCCAACATTCTTCAACTTAGGACAGTGTAGCAACCGCCAACCTATTAAGTAATAAAAGGGGAGTTCAGTCCTGGCAAAATCCTTTCTACTATCAGGCATCACCATATTTGTAGTAAAGTCCCGCAAACCTCGTTGAATGGCACAGACCATTGCAGGAAGCAGGACGAGCCGGTGTCCGAACACCAGTCTTACAACCGGAAGAATCATACCCCAGCTCAGCCTCTTGATAGACCCTGAACTACCAGTGACTACACAGTCGCGGATCCACGTCATCAGAAAGACGGCCAACACAGCCTTCTCCGACAACTTCAACTCAGCCTGTCGAAAGAAGTGATAAATCGAGGATTGTCCCTCTGGATCATCACTGTCGTCGGTATCCGCTGCCCCATGATCTGTCCTTAGTTGTTCTATCTCAGATTTCGTTGAGGTCTTGCGAGTCGAGAAGAAGATTGAGCCGTCTTCTTCCTCTTTCTTAATGAAGACATAGTTAGTCCAAGACCTCGTATGAGGAACGGCCCCCTCGGTCTTGCCCTTCTTTGTGATCCTATTACAGATGAAGAAGTGACAGAGTAACAATTTGTACGAGTAACAATTTGTACACTCCCACCATCTCAAGGTTTTCCTTCTCCAAATCTAAAAGCTCTTCATCACAAGGAAAGTATTCCTTGTACGGCTTCGTTCCCCAGGGCAGCTTTGATATTGCCTGTATCTCATGTACAGCCAAACCCATCTCCCCACCAGGAGTGAAGAAAGTATAGGTGTAATGATTTTACAACTCCACCAATGCGATAAACATAGGTCAATTCACTTTTTTGCCATGTTGGGTGGCTCTAACAGCATAAAACAGGCCGGCATCTTTTAGGGTTTCCTCGTAGGTCGAAAGCACCCATTCAGTAAAGCCAGTCCAAAATAGGATAGAGTACCTCCAACCTTCCATCTGCAGCTTCCCTTTCGGATTCGATTCCTTCTTTGACATCATCAGATTGGAGAGGGTCTCGGCAGCATAAGGATGAAGATCAGTTGGAACATCATTTATTATGGCCCTAGAATACAGCCCCCTCGTGGAATATAATGTGGAGCCCTTGACACACTTGAAGGTGTCTTTTCTCCGATCACCAGAGTTAAATTAGATCTTGCCAAAAATGACTCCATGAAGTTCAGGGGTCAGATCCTATTTCATTTTTCTTTGGACAGCTAAATCGTTGAACGCCGATAGAGGGTATTGGCATTCCATAGACGGCAACCACATTCTCAGGTTGTTAATCTGACCACCAGAGGGTCCCTTAGACGTTTCGGCTCGTCACCCTCAAACTCCAGGCTATCACCAAACAGAAAGGATGGTCTCTTAAAGCTTCGTGCCCCTCCGAGCACGAACTTCACATTGTTTATCATCTGCTTCAGGAAAGTCTTATCATGTTCAAGTATAGCGATCATTTGTACCGAAGGCTGGTCATGGCTGATCTTGGCCTGAACATTTCTAATCATTTAGTTACGAGGCTTGTGTCGAGAACTTGGCGAGCAGAGCCAAGAGGAATTCCATTGAGTTTCGGGATGACCATGTCAACTGCAAAGACAAGAAGAGAAAATCAGACTAAGTGCTGGAGAAATCCTATGCGCCCAAAGGGTTATGTGTCCAAACTGCCTATGGTCGCATAAAATCCTCAAACCCATGTGCTACAAGTGGGCACATGACATTCAACAAGCATGTAGGTGCACAACACACAACAACGTATGGGCACATAGCACACGACAGCGTATGGGCGCATGCTTCTGTGGGCGCATATGAATGCTCATAGAAGCGTGTTGATTTGGGCGCATGTCAATGGTTATGCGCCCAAGCAGAGAAGAGTCTGAGCATCGCAAATTAACATTCGAGACTTTGTTTTTGAAGCATAGCCTCACCCAGAATCGGGTCTTGGACTAGCGGAGACGCTGTCGAAGAAGGAGAACCGTTCGAAGCAGCCTCTTTGCCTTTTACAGATCTCTTGGCAGCCTTGGAAGACGTGATTCGTGCAGAGAGGAGATAAAGGGTCTCTTGAAAGTTTTTTAGAAAAAGAGAAGAATGAATTTTCTTTCTCCTTAAGGCCTATTTATAGGCATAGAGGCAAGGCTATGCGCCCACATAGACTATGCGCCCACTATAGCCTATGCACCCAAATGGAGACTTGATCTTGTACACATTATGCGGCTACTACTTGTTGATATGGACAACGCACGAAGGTTGGACCTCTTCAAATTCTGATCCGATGAATCTGTCAGTTCAGATTTTCGAGGAATATTTCAACAGCCATCTTTTTGACAGCCTGGCAAAATTCTATGCGCCCAAAGAAGTAGTTTGCTCTGTGCCCAGTCAGTCTCCCATACTCCTTTCAAAGTATTTTGAACTCGTTTGTGTATCAAAACTTTGAAGGGGGTCTTGTAGAAGCATAAAAATTACAGCATCTCAAGTTAGGAAGTATCCAAGCGCCCAAATCAAGAAGCATCCATGCACCCAAGCCAGAAGTGAGCTATGCACCCAAGTCAGAGATTGATATGCGCCTAAGTCAGAGATTACTATGCGCCCAAGCTAGAGAGTGGCTGACACTCACAGAGCAAAGCCAATGCGCCCATCCGTATGCATCCACAACAAAGGTTATACGCCTATATGGCTCCTCCATAGCCCCATTCCAACCTATACGCCCAAGCCAGGATAGCTCTACGACTCGGTCAACATCTATGACCAATCGTGCACTGAAGCATGCGGCCATGTCAGTCTCCACGAGCAATTGTGCACCGAAGGATACGGCCACGTCAACCCCACGATCATGCAGCCTTCATGCGCCTACTCCTTATGCGCCCAAAGGAAGTCTATGCGCCCACATGAAAAAATTAGTGTATTTCCCCTGTTGGCGCATAATAGCCGTTTCAGTGCAAAACGACTGTAAGTAGGGGTCTCATACCTCCTCAAAAGGACAGAACGGAGAGCATTTCAAGAGCCAAATTGCTGCCCTTCTTGCCTGTGAGCTGAGAGTTAGCAATTTTTTTATCCTACTTTTATAAATCGGAGTGTCAACAGAGTAAAAGAGCAACTGTCGTTTGATCTCCATCGTCCCATTCGCCAGAATTCTTTTTGTACTCGGGGATTCTCAGTGTACGATCTCTCAGGCATACTCGATTTGTGGTGCCTTGCGCCAATAAGAAAAGACAGCATTTCTTCTTCTTTTTGTGTTTGTCCACAGGTAGGTTTGTTCCTGAGGCCCCTAACATTCCAAAAGAGGATGTTAAGCATATAGATTGCTGGAGAGTAGGGTATTGGTAAGTTTCGCGGTTGACCAGGTCATCTTGGTCGTAGCCTCCATGGCACTTCGGTTTTTGGAGTTTTTGTTTTTGGCGGCCACCTGTGTGTCTGCCCTTGTCAAGGTCCACTGTTTCCTCATCGGTATGCGTGTAAACCTCGCCTTCTATTTCTGCCAGAGCTCTATAGTAGTTGTTCTTACTGGTGATGCCTGCGTCGATGCCATGTTGTAGCCTGGCCACTACGTCTTGCCCGATGTTGGCTTGGGTGGCCACTTGGATGACGACCTCTGGGTGGGTTAAAGAGGGTTACACCTAAAAATTATAAAAATTCTTCAACTTAATAAATACCTTATAAAGTAATTTTAGTAAAAGTTTTGCAAAAAAAAAACTAAGAAAATAATATTTACTGCTAGTTTTTGAATTATAAAGAAAATCATATAATTATTTACTAAACTATTTAGTGAATATGAAACAACCATAAATAATTAATAAAAATATAACAGATATTTAATAAAAAAGGGGTTTACATCCAAACCAACTTATAAAAATTTCGTCTTTAAAATTAAAACTAACGCTAGGAGTATACAATGCAACGCGAAAGGGTAAGAACTTAACATAGGAAAATCGTACCTTGATTTTTGAACAAATAAGGGAAGCAATTGCGGATGCCATCCTTGAGCTCCCAAGTAGATTCTTCTGGCAAGTGATGCTTCCATGCTACGCGAATCAATAGAATGTACTGATTCTGTAATACATTCACTCGATGATCAAGGATCCCTACTGGTTGCTCTTGATATGACAAGCTTGGACCTACTACGATTTTAGAGTGACCAAGCACATAACTATTGTTTGCCACGTATCTTCTCAGCTGGGACAAATAAAATATGCCATGTACTCCCTCTAGTGACAGTGATAATGCCAATCTGTAGGCAATTTCTCTAGCTCGCTCCAAGACATCGAAAGGGTTGATGTATCTTGGACTCAACATGCCACGTCCTCCGAATCGAATCGTACCGCTAGTGGGTGATATCTTCAAGAAAACATGGTCACCTTTCTTGAACTCCAAGGTTTAACAATGATGATTTGTCTTCTGCATATGTATGTCCTGCGCTGCTCGCACGACCTTGTGCCTTCTTCAGCTTCTCTACTATGCTCACAACCAATTCAGGACCCAATATCCGTCGTTCACCTCCATCACTTTAACATACGAAAGACCGATATTTTCTACCATCCAGTGCTTCAAATGGAGCCATCTGAATGCTCGTTTGATAGCTATTATTGTAAGAAAACTCTACAAGATGGAGGTGGTCTTCCCACTATCTGCCAAATTCAAGCATACACATTCTCAACATATTTTCTAGCATCTGAATAGTACACTCTGGCTGCCCGTCAGTCTTTGGGTAATAAGCAGTGCTAAACTTCAAACGGGTGCACAAGCTTTCTTGTATGCTCTTCTGAAAATAGGAGGTGAACCTCGAGCCCAGTTTGACACTATGCTAACTGGAACACCATATAGCTTTACTATTTGTGCTAAGACTTCTATGGACTGGCCCACTATAGAAGGTAAGAAGTGGGATGACTTAGTAAGTCTATCCATGATTACCCACACGGCATCTCGTCCAGTAGGACTCTGAGAAAATTCGGTGACAAAATTTATGGTAATATGCTCCCACTTTCACTCGAAAATAGAAAGCGGTTGCAACAATCCAAGTGAACTATGGTGCTCTGCCTTTACTTGTTGACATGCCAAACACTTGGCTACGAAACGAGCTATCTTCCGCTATCTTGTGCCACCAATAGTGTTGCCGTAAGTCTCGATACATCTTGGTTCCTTTAGGGTGTATGGAGTAAATTGAGCTATGTTCTTCAGCCATCAATAAATGCCGAAGCTATTCGTTTGGAAGATACAGACAATCAGAACATTATAGTGTCCCATCTAGACGAATCCTCAATCCAATCTACTTTCCTTCTTCGGTCCTCTCTCTAAGTCGTCAAAATCTAGCGTCCGTGGGTAATGCTGCCTTGATTTTGTCTACTAGTGATGATTGCACTTGAAGATTGGCTAGTATGTCATCACCTCTGGGCAATATGACTTATATTTCAAGCTTCTGCAAGTCTTCTTATAGCTCCCTCTGTCTGGTCAAGAAATGAGCTATGGGCTTACGGCTTAACACATCAGCTACAATGTTAGCATTATCCTGATTGTAATACAGCTTGATCTCATAATCCTTCATCAGTTCTAACCAACGACGTTGTCGTGTGTTTAGCTCTTTTTGTGGAAAGACATAATTGAGGCTTTTGTGATCGGAATAGATGTCTACATTTTTGTTGTACAAGTAATGCCTCCAAAGTTTCAGAGCAAAGATGACTCCCGCGAGCTCTAGATCGTGGGTTGGATAATTCTTCTCCTGCATTATTAACTATCACGATACATATGCTACTAGTCGGCTATGCTGCATCAAGAGGCATCCCAATCCCTTTTCGGATGCATCGCTATAAATCACGAATCGTCATGATCCTAATAGAAGTACCAAGATGGGTGTAGAAGTTAAGTGCTTCTTCAACTCATCAAAAGTTGCTTGACACTCGTCCGTCCATATGAACCCTGGTCTTTGTAAGTCAGCCAAGTCATAGGTCCAGATATCCGTAAAAAGCTTCCACGAACCTTCGGTAATAACCCACAAGTCCGAAAAAACTTCTCTCGGAGGCTGAAGTAGGAACGGGCCATGCCTTGAATGCTGAGATTTTTTTTGGATCTTCCGATATGCCATCTCCCGTGACGATATGTCCAAGAAACAAAACCTTCTTGAGAAAGAAGTCATATTTGTTAAGATTGGCATAAATCTGCTTATTCCTCAAGGTTTCCAAGACTATTCTCAAATGTTGCTCGTACTTCTCGTAGCTTTTTGAGATATCAAAATATTGTCTATAAAGACAACCATGAATTTGTCCAAGTACTGATGGAAGATCCTGTTAACGAGATTCATAAAGAGCGCTGGAGCATTAGTCGAACCGTATGGCATGACCAAAAACTCGTAGTGCCCATATCTTGATCTGAATGTAGTCTTCAGAATATCTACCTTCCGGGTCTTCAACTGGTGATAGCGTGATCGTAAGTCAATTTTAGAAAATACCTTGGCTCGACTCAACTAATCAAATAGATTACCGATGCCTGGCAGGGGTATTTGTTCTATACTGTCACCACGTTCAAATCTTTGTAATCAATGTACATGCATTGTCTTGTCTTTCTTTGGCACAAACAAGATAGGTGCTCCTCATGATGAAGCACCAGCACGGAGAAAGCCCTTCTCTAGCAATTCGTCTATCTGTGTCTCTATCTCTACCAACTCATTGGGTGCTAACCAGTACACTCGACATGAAATAGGTTTGGCTCCCGAAAAGTGCTCTATAGAAAATTTGATATCTCTTTCAGGTGTCAATCCCGACAACTCTTCGGGGAATACATCTTGGAAATTAGTGATGATAGAATGTTGAGGAATGTCATCCATCTCCATGTGAGTTCCTAATACAGATGGATCACTTCTTTCTTTCGGTCCTCCAACGAACTCGAATTCTGGCTCATTTGGTGGTTTAAACACAATACTACCACTTTGACAGTCAAGTGAGGCATAATACTGGCTCAACTAGTCCATCCATGAACTACATCGCAATTTGGCAGAGGAAAAACTAAAAATCGTGCTTTTATCCCTCTACCATATATCACTACAGGACAAAGTCTACAAATGCTACTTCAGATACTATTCCTCCTCTAGCGAGAATTTTAATGTTCTTAGATAGTGGTACAGTAGAAATATTTTGTCTAGTTGCAAAGCTAGTGGCTATATGAGTTTGTGGCTCCAGTGTCAAATAACATAATAGTAGGAAATGTAGCAACTAAAACCATGCCTACTATGACTTTTCCCTCGGGTTGTGCATCCTTCATTGTTAGATAGAAAGCTGTCCATACTTCTGACCGAGGTCCTAAGCTCTGGCCCTATCAAACTATACTGACTTGGGAGGTAGTGGAGGGCGAGGTGCTCCTGCTGCTGGTGCCATAAGCTTCGACACTATTGAACTGGTCGGGGTGCTAGAAGTAATAGAGCTCTCGGGCCTATCGTGCATGTACTAAGGCTTATTGCTGCTGTCTCAATCCCAAAATACGTAGGACTAGGTACGTGGACATGTCAGCCATATAATAAATATACGTAAGCTATAAAATGCATTAAAATTATGACAACTAGTCTCATCCACAAGTAAAGACAAAGCTTTTATAGAATTAAGTAAGAATTTGTATTTTGTACAAGATGTTGGACGGAGACAAATCCACTAGCAAATAATGTAAGAAATAATATATAAACAAAGAAATGATTTGGCAAGAGTTGCATGGACGATCCAAGAGCAACCATCTTCGAAGGAATAGAGAAGATCATGGCCTTGGCTAGAACACCTATAAAAAGTCAAAAACAGACACCTGAAGGAATCACTAGGTCCTCAGAGGGACGTAACTAGATACAGGAATAATATGCCATAAACTGAATATAAAATACTCAATAATAAGTCAAATCAAATAATAAAATAGTCCAATGCTCCACCTATGAATTAGACTACCATCCCCCAACCAACCAAGGACAGGAGATGTCATCCTAATCCATGATGAAGTATCTTTCCATGTCATGAATCCAATAGAGTATCCGGACCACAATAAGGTTCAGTACCTTCTCATCGAAGCAGTGAACCACACCTACAACCAACCAAGAAAAGGTATGGTAAACTAGTCTGCGATAAGTTACTGTTCTAAGTCATGATCAGGTATACGTACACAAACTAAAAGTACCTATACCTAACGGATAAGTTCACCTAACCACTCTAGGTGTAATGCAATCGAGAATAGTGCATGGTCGTATAACCTCCAAGTGAAGTCAAGATAAAAAGTACCTCAATATCGAGCGAGTCTATAGCATATAGTCTACCTATCGTTCCTCTGTGGAGAGCAAGTCTATAATGGATAGTGAGAAGGTCAACGTCCACTTGTATTCACCTCACCCGATGCCCTACCTCTAATAACTACTCATGCAATCCTAACAGCAGTTATAGCCTAATGTTCGTCCTATATGTACCGTTGGTCAATCGATACGCAAGTTCGAGATCTTTATGAGACTCGTGACTCGTAAAAAATATGTGTTAGGGCCAATGAATGCAGGTAGTCCCTCTAATCTTCGTTTAATGTGCATATAGTAAATAGAAGAAATACAATTATGACTAACAGTTACTAGTAATCAAATATAAATAAGAAGCATGATTTTTTATTACAGAAAAATAAATAATAATAATATCTAATTGTGTGCAATAAGTGAGTTAAAGTAGATAAACAGCAGATGGCAATGTATCTTGCTTGACGTGGTACGGAAAGAATAGAAGGTCCAGTCACTCAGATCGTCAAAACCAATTGCAATGTGAAGTTATGTCCCGCAAACATCCTCGGATGCTAAAATAAACATCAAGAACGTTCTTGATATAAAAAAATATCTAAAACACGTACTCAAAAGTCTAATTCTGGACACAGGAACAAAATCATAATTTTAGGTCAACACGATATCCGCCGTTGGACCCACTTTGTACTGAAAAGCGTGCCAGTACCTACGGTCTCTAAAGTCATCAAACTATATATCAAAAGATCTGATTTGACGATACAAACCCAACCATATGCCCAAAGTTGAATTTTGGTGGGCCGTGCACAAATTTGCCCGTTGGATACGGTCGCGGGCCCGTCAAAATGGCGTTCCGATCAACCTTCTCAGAATTGGACCAAATTTGGCTCACAGGACCACAAAATAACACGGCCATAATGGCGCAAGTTTTGTCTCAAGATGACGAACGTGCATGAAGTTATGGTCTACTTTGCAAAGGGACCGATATGGGGTATCGCGATCGATACGCCTCGATTTCGTCGCACACACAGCGAAATTGATTTTTGTTGAATCTCACATGTCAACAACATCCATACGTGTCTTTTGATGCTCATGGTTTGCGACCTTGTCACCCGGTTTGTCGGGATGCATGCCAAAATTTTTGCTAAAAATTCTTAATGTTTTAATCATTATTTTTCCTAAGTTTAGGAAACATATTTCTTAACATATAGTCGATGAAAACAGAAACTACAAAAAGTATTTCGAAGGTGTATATGATGTCTAAAAGGTTGTCTAAATACAACTGTTAAACTGTTAGTAGATCGACAACTTCCCAAACATTAGTACCAAAGATGTCTAATAACTACTTTTATTATAATTTTAATTTGATGTTGGCATTAACTTTTCGGATAGGTGGGTCAACTATTTCCCTATCAAATTAATGGAATCTCAAGGAGGTCAATTCATCTATACGTAGGATCGATTAGCTTGAAATTGATCATTGAGAAATTTAGTGCCAAAATTGAGTCCTGGAAGGCAAAACTGGCGAAACAGAGGAACCCCTCCGTTATTGGACTTTTTTGGCGATCACCGGCGACAATCCCAGGCGTGTGCAGTGGGTTTTTGAGGTGCATGGGGGGCAAAGCTAACAACTATGGTCGAAAAAATTTTGCTTCGAAGGGGTGCCGCGATGAAAGACAAAGAGAATTTCTCGACAAGTTTATCGAATATATAGAAGATTAAAATCAATTTCTAACTCCGAATTCCCATCCAATTTGATAGTAACTTAAACACGTATTTGGATAAATCATTAGAAAAATCTATGGTAGATTTTCTTAGGTTTTTTATTGAATCGGTTTGATTCAAATCCGATTTCAAAACGTCCATATTCCTCTATTTCGGCTGCTCCTTGTGCGAGGGATTACTTGGAAGTTAACTTGCTAGATTTTGCCATCTTGTGAGTCATTGGATATCCCTTTTTCCATTTTTTATCTCTTTTCCTAAAGCTATATAATCCTATATATTTGTGCCAAAAAATATAATATAAATATATCTTTAAAATCCTAAAGTCACAAATCTAAAAATAATTTAAGTAAAATATTATAATTAATAACAACTTATTATTTACATAGAAAGAACATTTAGATATGCAGTAGAATATTTTAAACCTATTCTCTTATAAACATTAAATATATATTTATATACTCATACACAGGTTCCTTCATCCATATAATAAAAATATAAATATATACTATGATATCTCAAAGATAAATTAGATAGAAAACTATTTTTATTTCGATAAAATAATCTATAAAATACCTATTAAATAATATAAATCAAAGTAAATACTAGTAATTAATATTTTCATGAAACTATATTTAACACATATATATGATTACCATAACCCTTTTTATAAAACTGCATTTGCTGCAAAAACCTTCAATAAATTATTCTAATAATTCATACGGTAAATTCTAAGGATAATCTGGTATAAAAAAATATAACTAAAAAATAAAAAATATACAATAAAAATAAAAATAAAATACTTAACAAAATTTAGGGGGTTATGTAATGTCCCGCTCCGAGCCAGGCATTTAGGTTGGCTTATAGGATGCTATCAGAATGTTGGACCATGAATTGTGTTAGGAATCAAGAAAATTGACAGATGCAGTCTCTCTTAGCTGCCAGGATGGAATAAGTGTTGGAAGGTGGCTTGCTAATGAGGCTATGCCTAGTAAAAATGTGTGCAATCGGAATAAGAAGACCCTTCTCCCTAGTCCTTTATGCTTAATAAAATGGAGTATCGTGTTGCCATGAATTATCCCTAAATATTCCATATTTTAGTTGCTAATATTATAGAGATGCTTATGTTGGGAATTGTTGAAATGAACAACACGTGAACATTAAACTGCTGAATAAAATGAATGATAATTCTCGTTTGAATAACGTCCCTTATGTTAATATTGCTAAAACACTTGAGTAATGAGATGCTATATGAATGTTTCATAAAAAATGAACTGGCTATGCTATTGACACAATGAACTGAATGAAACACTGAATCATGTACCCGCTCTGTAACTATTACAAAGATATGAGATGTTGCATGTTTTCTATAATCAATAAAATAAATAATGTTGTCCTTATGAAATAATGTTATACACAGAATCATGTATCCTCGGTGTAATTATTGAAAAGATGACACTTAATTGAAGATTATCAATTAAGTACCGTCTATTCCTTGTACAAATGTAATACCATACTTATACTGCATCACGCCTAAGCGATAACGAACGATTTGGCATGAATCAAAGCAAGGATG